>CM074724.1:172624154-172904154 GCA_037306005.1 Rhinophrynus dorsalis
GCTTATTGGCTAACTCAATAATTTTGAATCAACTATTCGATTTACACTTATTTGATTTTCACACTATTAATTTTTTGGACATGACTTTTTGCAGAAATGAAGGGAGAATTTTGACTAAAATCTATCATAAAAAACAGATAGAAATACTTGATTGCATGCCACCAGTCACCACCCTGTACCACTTAAGAGGTGACTTCCCTATTCTCAAATGGTCATGGTGGTCCGTACTACCATTAAACAGGTTATAAAGAACAACTGGACCATACTCAAAGAGGACCAAAAATTGGGACATTTTTTTCAAATTGCCCCTCTATTTTTTTATAGAAAGGGGAGGAGTCTGGGGGATATTCTTAATCAAGGTGACCCCTTTGGTAAATATACAGCTAAACCTAATTGGCTGGCACACCCCAAGGGGGTATATAGGTGTAAGGGGTGCTCTAATTGCAGTAGCATAATTACCCACATGGAATACGTACACCCCAGAACAAATAAAACAATTAGGATTCAATAATTTATGAATTGTGAAAGCCGATACGTTATTTATTTGATAATCTGCCCCTGCAACCTAATCTATATTGGTAAGACAACTACAACGGTGAAAGAGGATCAACAATCACAAATCAGTGATCAAAAAAGCACTAGAGGGTGATCTGGATGCTAGAGACTTTACGTGCCAACCAGTGGCAAGACATTTCCAGTTATGCAAGCACTCTGACTTTTGATTCATGCCTATCCATATGGTAACTAAATCTATAAGAGGAGGAGGAGATAGGAACAAAATGTTGCTGTAATTGGAAATACATTTTAGATTTCAATACTATGGCTCCAAATGACTTAAACCATGAACTGTCCTATACTTGCTTACTGTGATGTCATGAACTGATATATGGATGTGGATTACTTCTGGGCGTGTTTATATGTGGAGGTGTATACTATTCCCAATTATGATGTGAACATGTAGTTACATTTGGCATTCCTCGTGAAACGGCCACAAGAATGGGCCATACTCTACTAGTTGGGAACCAATTATATACTATGGACAAAATTGGTGCTCACTCTGGCAATATGGAGGGCACTCCATATGGTAAAACCACTGGAATGGGCCCCAGCTGGAGCTAACATACTCACATTAACACCGCTATCCACCTGGATTTGGCTATATTGGAAGATATTATTCTACCGCACTAGTGTGGGCACCCTCTACAATAAGTTACCCATTACGTGCCTGAAGTGATATTATGGAACTGACTGTCTTATTTATCCAATAGAATTTAAATATCACACATTAATATGGACATTCGTGGCTATTAGCTATCCATCACCTGTCTTTAGTTTTATTATGGAATATGGAATTAATTGACTCACTTATGGATTATAATCTTAATATACTGTGGCATAAAGGCTTTGTTTGAC
Source organism: Rhinophrynus dorsalis (assembly GCA_037306005.1). Lineage (NCBI taxonomy): Eukaryota > Metazoa > Chordata > Amphibia > Anura > Rhinophrynidae > Rhinophrynus > Rhinophrynus dorsalis. The sequence continues at coordinate 172,625,568 of CM074724.1, forward strand.
CTCAAAATTTAGTTACCAATATGGGAATGTGACATGTTGTGTGCTCTTTAGGGACATTTAAATACTGTTATTGGACATTTAACTACTGTTATTTGGCATGTTCAGTGGATTCCTCTCAGTCTTTGACATCATCGGCTTTAGATTTTTTTGACCTTCCGTGTTGTTTTGGCATACTGTGTTTCCTAATATTATATTATGTTAAACCTTGCCTTATTTAGAAAGTGATATCTATATATCTTTGATACTATTTTGAACAATTAAGGAATTACCCTTTGTTTCTCTACTGATCTGTATTTACTAATGGTCATGTTTTATTATACAACGGCTGCATCTGGTATACAAAGCGGCTACTGAGCAAGGGATGCCGGCGGTTGTCTTTGTTGCCTGGGATACAATATAGCCAGGTTAAAGGGACAGTAATACTTAAAATTTACTAATCCAAATATTGTAGTAATAAAAAAAAAATTAATTGCCCCCAGTGACATCTCTCAAACCTTTATGGTTTGAAAGATAATCGCTCGCAAAGTTCCCACCTCCCTCCCCTTTCCCAGAAGTCAGCCTTTGAGCTGACTGCAGGGGAAGCCTATCTAAGGATCATCCAGCGACCCTGCAGCAGAGCCAAGAGCACGTTAATAAAAAAGAAATCATTCACTTAAAAGGTCTTCTACATGTGCTTGGTTTGCAAGCACACGTAGAAGACCTTTTAATTGAAGAATTTCTTTTTTATTAACGCGATCTCAGCTCTGCTGCAGAGTCGCCGGATGGACATACAACAGACTTCCCCTGCAGTCAGCTAGAACGCTGACTTCAGGGAAAGGGGAGGGAGGGGGGGAACTTTGCAAATGAGTATCTCTCAAACCATGAAGGTTTGAGAGATATCACTGGGGGCAATTAATTTCTTTTTTTTATTACTATAATACTGGGATTAGCAAATTTTAAGTATTACTATCTCTTTAAGCACTGTGTCTGCTGTTATAGAACGTATGCTCGGACGTCTGCCTTCAGCCGGCAGTGTCCACGATTGTTTCATATACATGGGTGCCTGTTAGCAACAGCCCGCGATGACGTCATCAATCCATGCATCTCAGAGTTTTTCATGCTGATTTTGTGGTGGTGCGAGATTGGAAGACGTGAGCAAGAACTCAGGTATTTATATGTCTTTGTATAGCCCTTGTTTCCCCTTCTTTTGTCATGAAGAAGATCCAAATAATGGACCGAAAAGTTTGGCTAGTATATTGGCAATCAGGATGCTTGAATAAATTCCATTTTATTTCACTGGATTCTGAGGATGTGCGCTGTCTCCCTCCGCTGGAAGGGTTGCCCTAGGCGGAGTACACCTATATATACATTATCTATGGGACGTGCACTCATTACTCTTATTGTGATTGTGTTGCATATGTGGTAGAGTGTGTGCCACTGACATAATTATTTGCAAGATATATATATATATATATATATATATATATATATATATATATATATATAATATATATTTATACACACACACACACACACACACACACAGAGTACAGGTGTTGGAGGCAATCACTCTTACTATATATAATGCCCAGATGCACAGTCCTCCAAAGAAAATGAAGAAATTTGAGGAAAGAGGCAGCACCAGTGGGACTTCACTAAATAAATTTTATTAGGGAAAAAAGGAAATTAATATGGTTAACGTTTCGGTCCTACCACTGGACCTTTCTTCTATATTATATACATACATATATATATATATACACATATATATATATATATATATATACACATATATACATACATACATATACACACATACACACACATACACATGCACACCTCGCTGTCTGACCAGCATCATATTTACACACTATCAGTGTGTGACGGCGTTGCCTGTCTGTTTTTTAAGCAATGCATAACCCTTTGAATGACAGAGAGGTACACAAGGCATTTAGGTGCATTGTGTAGTCCTCAAAGGGTTAATCAAACCTTACTGTAAAAAACTCATTCCTCTGCTGAAGTTGAAACTTTCTTTCCTCTAATCTTAAGGGGCCCACCTCTACTGTTTTTTTATTAGGACAGAGAGATTCTTGTACTGACTCGCATATTCTTATACTTTGTAACAAGATCTCCTGTTAGTTGTCTTTTCTCTATATACCTATTTCTCAATATACCTGGCAAGGCAGCCTTGAGACTGGTACAAGGAGGAAGGAGGCTCTACTGGCCTTGCCAATACCGGGTAAGGCAACCTTAAACTGGTACGAGATGGAATAGGTTCTACCGGCCTTACCAATATACCGGCCAAGGCAGCCTGGAGACTGCAAGTACTGGTGCAAGACAGAGATGGCCTCAGCGACTGGCATATAGGTGGAGCAAACCAGTCGCCTACGCTGGACAGACAGAGGCCTTGCCGGGGCTGTCAGGTAGCACCCGGTCATTAATGGAGCGAACCAGTACCAGAGTACTGAACAGACAAGAACCACCGGTGCTATATGGGATGCAGCAAGCAGCCAGTTATACAAGGAGCGAACCAGTACCCGCGTACTGGGTTACACAATCTCTACCGGTGCTGAATAGAATGCGGCAAGCCACCGGTTATACGTGGAGCGAACCAGTACCCGCGCACTGGGTTACACAATATTCTACCGGTGCTGTATGGAATGCAGCAAGCCACCGGTTATACATGGAGCGAACCAGTACCCGTGTACTGGGTTACACAATCTCTACCGGTGCTGTAAGGAATGCAGCAAGCAACCAGTTAAACATGGAGCGAACCAGTACCCGTGTACTGGGTTACACAATTCTCTACCGGTGCTGTATGGAACGCAGCAAGCAACCGGTTATACATGGAGAGAACCAGTACCCGCGTACTGGATACACAATCTCTACCGGTGCTGTGAGGAACGCAGCAAGCAGCCAGTTGTACATAGAGCGAACCAGTACCCGTGTACTGAATTACACAATCTCTACCGGTGCTGTATGGGATGCAGCAAGCAACCGGTAATACATGGAGCGAACCAGTACCCGCGTACTGGATACACAATCTCTACCGGTGCTGTATGGGACACAGCAAGCAACCGGTTATACACGGAGCGAACCAGTACCCATGTACTGGGTTACACAATCTCTACCGGTGCTGTATCGGACGTAGCAAGCAACCGGTTACACATGGATCGAACCAGTACCCGCGTACTGGGTTACCAATCAAAGAGATATGAGAATGTCGCCAACGGCGACTGGAGGGAGGAGGCACTCTGCAGGCGATCCAGAAGCAGGAACACAGCCGGTACAGGACAAGGAAACAGGATCAGCAATGGCAGCCAACCGGAGCAGGAACGGCAGCAGGAACAGCAGCCCAAACCGGATCAGGAACGGAAGCAGGAACCGAGGAAGCTGTCAAGCAGGAACTCAGGCAATCACTGGATAGCATTGAGTAGTAACAGCCCAGGAAGCTCAGGAACACAGTGCAGGTGCAGGCGACATAGAGACACCACGAATGGGCAACCAAAGGGTGCCCAAGCCCAGTCTAAATAGGCAATACTGGGCGGGATGAAGGCAGGCAGCCAGTGGAGAGCCCATTCAGGTAACTGACAGGAAGAGGCAGCAATCATGGGCACCGTGATAGTTACTGTGACAGATACCCATACTCAGACTAAGTAGCTCCTCCAAACTGTGCTTCCTTAGCCCGGGACGACACTCAGGAACTCCACCAGCCAGGAACCAGGATTAAAGCTCAATTCACCCAGTCACTAGACAGAACTCAGGGTGCCTACCCCAAGCACCAGACAATACCAGTGTTGGAGTAACAGGTACTAACTTTATTCAGTGAAACCAGCTCTCTTATACAAAACTGCCAGACAATACACAATGGACTGAATATAAAGAGGCACAATGGGAACAATACACTAATTATACAATGGGAGCCTCAACATGGGGCTCTCTTATACAAAACTGCCAGACAATACACAATGGACTGAATATAAAGAGGCACAATGGGAACAATACACTAATTATACAATGGGAGCCTCAACATGGGGGACAAAGGACTGTAAATAGCAAAAGGCATTTCTACATAATTCAATATTGACATCTATATACAATAGCTCAGGTTTATATACACACCTAATTAGGTCAAACAGATACTTAAATCACGTCAGACAAGAGCATGATTCACTCAAGAACACAGCCTCCAGCAGGCTGGGTAAGGGTGGCCAGGAAAGAGGACACTTATCCTCATCCTGAGGAATAGGCATCAGAACAGGAAGCAGTGACGATAGTATTTTGGGATGTTGTAACCAGAACCAAGGGGTACATACTGCAGTGACACAGTTCCTATCTGCTAGGCAGTTCCACAGAGTTTCTAGGTTTGTCCCGGTAAGGCACACAAAGCCCTCATGGTTTGTTCAGCTGTAGAGGTCTAGATTGGGAAGACCAGACTGGGTTTCCCAGTCACCATGTGTCCTCAATAAGAACAGGGTGACTTAAACACTTAAACACAAGAGGGGACTGGGAAAGTGCTAAAAGAGCTTCCCCATGAATGGGGTCCATCTTCTGAAGGGGGAAGGCTGGCCCCCAGGCCCCTCCAGGAGCACAGGGTACAGAGGCTTCCATGACAGTTACTATATTACTATACTACTATACTATATTATATATGTTACTATGAATATAATCCCTTATTATGTATTCTACCAGTTTTCTCACTACAGAGATCAAACTCACAGGTCTATTATTCCCAGATTCTGTTTTAGTTCCTTTCTCAAATATAGGCACTACATTGTGTAACAGTTTGTTTGACACACAGACACGGTGGTTTAGGATAAAACACAGTTTTATTGAAATCACAGTAATAAAATAACCCTCACAGGTCCTGTAGTATATAAGCAGAATAATACAGACACACGACAGGTTAAATATACATATGCCTACACAGGTCCAGTATAACCATAAAGTCCACAACAGTCTATACTGACACAGGTCAGGCAGAATATGTTGGATTCCCAGGAGTAAGGTACTGCATGGGTTAATGGTCTTCAATGAGTGTAAACAGTCCCATGTGCAGAGAGGTCTGTGATGGGGCTCTCTGAATATAGACAGCTTAAGGATTTGTAACGCCCAGGAACAGGTTAGCAGAACAGACGTGAACTGCCAGAGTAATAATAGGAATTGAGCAACACAGGACACTGCCGTAGCAGTAATGGAGACCAGACCACTCGCACTCTGCCGGAGCAGTAACGGAGGCAAGACCAATGGCAGACTGCCATAGCAGTAACGGAGACAGGCCCCTTGCACTCTGCAGGCACTGTAACGGAGACTAGACCAATGGCACACTGCCGTAGCAGTAACAGAGACAGACTCTAGCACTCTGCAGGTGCAGTAATGGAGACCAGGCCAAAGGCGCACTGCAGTAGCATTAAAGGAGGGAGATACTTGCACTCTGCAGAAGCAGTAACGGAGACTAGGCCAATGGACCAATGCCGTAGCAGTAATGGAGACAGACACTTGCACTCTGCAGAAGCAGTAACGGAGACTAGGCCAATGGCACACTGCCATAGCAGTAACGGAGGCAGTCACTTGCACTCTGCAGAAGCAGTAACGGAGACTAGGCCACTTGTACTCTGCAGGAGTGGACACGGAGACACAATGCCTGACGGATCAGAATGTCGCCAAGGCGACACAGAGCAGGAACGCCAACCAAGCCCAGTCGAATCACGGAGCAGGAATGTCAGCCAAGCCGGGTCGAATCACGGAGCAGGAATGTCAGCCAAGTGGGGTCGGTACACAGGAGCAGGAACGTGTCACGGTTTGTTATGTCTCTCAGACACAAGTTTTAGGTAAAAACACAACTTTATTGAAATTATTAAGATTATCACTTAGGATGGCAATTACATACATATATACCAAGAGTGAATGGCAATAACAATATACAGACTCTACCGGTCCTGTCAATATACCGGACAGGACAGTCTGGGACAATGGAATAATAGGCTCTACCGGCCTTGCCAATACCGGTTAAGGCAACCTGCAGATGGAATAGCGTCAAGGTTCTACCGGCCTTACCTAAATACCGGGCAAGGCAGCCCTAGTTAATACACGGTGTAGGCTCTACCGACCTTGCCAATACCGGGTAAGGCAACCTCAGATGGAAAGCGGTGCAAGGTTCTACCGGCTTTACCAATACCGGGCAAGGCAGCCCAATAACATACAGTGTAGGCTCTACCGGCCTTGCCAATACCGGGTAAGGCAGCCCCGTGGTACCAATAGCTGTCAGATGATAATGACAGTAATGACTAAGACCTTAAGAACAAACCAGTGTCTGCACACTGGAACCAACCAGGGAATCGGATGACCACTATGCTTTGGAGCAAACCAGTGTCCGTACACTGGGACCAACAACTGAATCGTGTAGACGCAAGGCTTTGGAGCAACCAGTGTCCGCACTCTGGACCAACAAGTGAATCGTATAGCCGCAAGGCTTTGGAGCAAACCAGTGGCCGCACACTGGATCAACAAGTGAATCGTATAGCTGCAAGGATTTGGAGCAAACCAGCGTCCGCACGCTGGGACCAACAACTGAATCGTGTAGCCGCAAGGCTTTGGAGCAAACCAGTGTCCGCACACTGGGCCAACAAGGAATCGTATAGCCGCAAGGCTTTGAGCAAACCAGCGTCCGCACGCTGGGACCAACAACTGAATCGTGTAGCCGCAAGGCTTTGGAGCAAACCAGCGTCCGCACGCTGGGACCAACAACTGAATCGTGTAGCCGCAAGGCTTTGGAGCAAACCAGCGTCCGCACGCTGGGACCAACAACTGAATCGTGTAGCCGCAAGGCTTTGGAGCAAACCAGTGTCCGCACACTGGACCAACAAGGGAATCATATAGCCGCTAGGCTTTGGAGCATACCAGTGTCTGCACACTGGACCAACAAGGAATCGTATAGCCGCAAGGCTTTGGAGCAAACCAGCGTCTGCACGCTGGGACCAACAACTGAATCGTGTAGCCGCAAGGCTTTGGAGCAAACCAGCGTCCGTATGCTGGGACTGACAAGCAATGTCGCCGACGCGACCAAGCAGAAGATCGCCAGGATCACAGGAGACAGGCCAGGAGGTGACAGGAACCAGCAGACGAACAGTCAGGTCAGGAAACAGCAGAGAAGATGGTCAGCAGGAACTGCAACCCCAGAGGACTAGGCCGGAACCAGGACTGGAACAAGTCAGCATACAGGAGGTACTGGAATAGCTACAATCAGGAACTCAGGAACACAGGAAAAGAGGCCCAACTATCACTGGACATAGTGATAGCGAATAAGGTCAGAAACAACACGAAAGGGCACTCAAGGGGTGCCCAATCCAGGTTTAAATAGGCAATATGAGGCGGGCTAAAGGCAGGCAGCCAATGGAAGCCCCCTACTGGTGATAGACAAGGAAATGCAGCAATCACGGGCACCGTGATAGAACGTCAGCCAAGCCAGGTCAGTACACAGGAGCAGGAACGTCAGCCAAGCCAGTTCAGTACACAGGAGCAGGCGCAGAATATTCTTCCGGGTCGGCACACAGGAGCAGGAGACAAGATGCAGAGTAGTCAGGCAGGCCAAGTCGGTACACTGGGAAACACTGAGCAGAAACAAGCACTGGTACAGGAACACCACGAAAGGGCACCGGAGGGGTGCCAGAGCCCAGTATATAAAGGCCATACTGGGCGGGACAAATACAGAGCAGCCAATGGGATCAAAGCACAGAATAAACTGACAGCAAACAACAAGGGGAGCACGGGCACCGTGATACATTGGCTTTATGCCTTTTGGCACTGAGCCTGTGGTAAGAGGATCTTTAAATAAAAAAAGAGTGGTCTTGCTAAAACTGCACCGAGTTCCCAAAGAACACTTGGCTATATATAGGTTCACTCCACTAAGGACAAATGAGGGGGGGTAGTGGGTAACAAGACAAAAATAATTAAGCTTCCTTGCCCTCAGCTTGGCATATTCTGCTGATGCTCCCTCATTCCATGCATTTCATTGCTCTCCTCCACATTGCCATGTGTGGCTAGTGCACCATACAAGGTGAAATGGATGAAGAACTGCCAGATCCTGCATACTTACTATGAGCTGATTGTGGTGGTAACAGAGGCAGTGTTGGTACTGCAGAGGTCCCTGAGGGTGCCAAGGGGCTAATGGTGATATTTTCCCTCTCTTGGATCCTGGCACAAGAAGCTGATTAGGAAGTATATGTTAGTCATCATTGAACTTCCAGGCCGGTGGAAGATTTTGTTTGCCCTTCTGTGGGAGTTTCTACCATGTTCTTTGTGCTGTTGGGGAGGGACAAGAGGGACTATGACAGCAGAACTCAATTTCCTTTTTTGGGAGAGGGTTTCACTTGCTTAACATAAACAACAGGCTGTTTATATTGCATGACCTTAATGAGAGCAGATGCTCCAAAGTGTGTCCCCTTCTTTCCCCTATGTTATCTCACGCTGTGCATAGTGTAGTTGCTGATGATCGCACTGTGCTTGCCCCAAGGTAAAAATAGTCCCACACACATGATTGTAGTGTGTGCGAGGTAGAGAAGAATGGTCTTCTCTAGATTCACCTGCATTGGCTCAGCATCAGCACTAGTGCTAGTACCAGGAGTAGTGACAAGTGGAACCACATCTATCTGTCTTAGACCCATATTACTGCTGGTAGTCAGAGTGGTCTGTTACAGCCTGGTCATAAGGAATTACAGTAGCAGCAAATGCAGGAATGTCATTGTTGGTGGTGGTGATGGTGATGCTCATTCCCAAAGGCATCTCAGAAAAGCTCTCTTACTCTTTGACACCAGCTGCTCTACCACCCTCACTCTCATCACCACCACTACCCCAACCACCACCATTATCTTCCTGCTCTCTAGGACTACTTGGTGATGACAAATGTGACAGAGGGTCTCCTGCTCTCAAATTGTCATCACCTCAGAAGACACACTGACAGCAGTATCAGCAGGCACAAGCAGCTGACCTGTGCTGCTGCTACTATTAGTATCCAATGACCACTTTATTTCTTATGCTTCCACAGTTCCCTAGGGACTGGGGCTCATTTAGGCAGAGGGATATGGGCTCCTTTCACTGCTGCTGCTGGATTCTTCCAACTCAGATTCAGAAGCGGCAGTCATCCAGAGTGTCCTATTCTTGACTCCCATCACTGTCTTCAGCAGATACTGCTGAATTGTGTGAGGAAGGGTCAAATGACCATGAGTGCAACACATCCACCACAGTGTAGCTGCTTGAGCTGAAGCAGCTGCACTGATTTTTTGTAGTATGAGCGAGGACTCACCTGTATAGCAGGAGTTGGGAGAAACTGGTGATAATGATACCCCATAGTGTGTTATAGATAGTGGGTCAAGCATGAGAGTATTCTTTGAGGTGACAAATGAAGACTGGAAGAGAGATCTGGAAGTAACACCACTAACACCCCCAGTAATAGTGAAATTACTGAACTGAATGCAAGCTTAGATCCTGCTGCTGAATTGTATCTAGGTACCAGTGCCACCGATGATGATGATCATATATCACATAATCAGGCAGAACAGCATGATCATCAGGCTGCAGCTTATGCATCCACCATGGGTTCAAATAATAAAAATAATGGTGGTGGGAATAGTGTTAATGAAGATAATCATGGATTTCCTCCTAGTGGTGGTGACCTGGGGCAGGCACTGGTGGAAGATGTTGTTCTGCTTCCTACTACTAACAGTAGTATTAGTAAGGCGGCAGCAGACCATGGGATTATTTTTCTTCAGGGGCAGGGACTGTTCCATACTCAACATTGGTTATGTGCACAATGTGTGACAAAATTGTGAAGTGGGGAAGGAGGAGTCAACACCTGGTACATCTGTCCTGATAAAACACACAGAAGTGCACTGCAAACATTAACCGTTCTACTCCCCAGTCAAGCCAAAAACATTGCATGTGGCAGATGTGACTGATTGTCTTGTGCATTTGGAACATGGGAAAACACAGGTGGACATCTGGGCCAACTGACAGCGAGGCAACAACTGTTGCCCAAAAATGCAATTGCAAGGGGTTCCACTACCAGGGAGGAATCAATGTTAAATGGTTCTACTCTGATTCTTGTATTCAGGCCAGAGTAATGCTGTCACTACTATCTCCAACACCTGCCTCTGCAAATGTGAGGATCTGGCAGTATGTCTCTGTGCATGGCACACTGCCTCTTGGTAAATTTGGCCCTGGTCATAGCATTGCTCAGATTAGGCACTAACAAAGTAACATAGTTGACGAGGCTGAAAAAAAGACATGCGTCCATCAAGTCCAGCCAAAGCCTAAGCACACCTGTTGATCCAGAGGAAGGCAAAAAAAAAAAACAACCCACTGAAGCCATTTCCAGTTGAGCCCCAAGTGGGTAAAAAAAATGGAAGTAAGTTCCCTGGATCAACAACCTATCTGCATTGAAGCCATGTGTCATAATTCTCAATATTGTTCTGTGCTAGATAGTTTTCGATTGCTTTTTTGAAAACAGTTATAGTATCTGCAAGCACAACATCCCGAGGCAAAGAATTTCATAGCTTGATCACCCTTACCATAAAAAAAATTCCCTACCTTTGTTTTAGTCGAATGTACCTTTCATCTAGTCTTAATGAATGATCTCGTTCTTAGCTCATCTGTTTGTGTAAATAATTCATTGGATTGTATTTTTGTATTGACTTTGAGTATACTTGTATATGGTAATCATTTCACCCATGAGAAGTCTCTTCTTTAATGTAAGAAAACAGTGTAGCTAGTCTTTTTTTATAACACAGATTCTCAAATTCCTTTATCAATTTTGTTGCACGTCTCTGCAATTTTCCAGTTCAATAATGCATTTTTTTTAAGAACTGGTGCCCAAAACTGTAATCCATATTCTAGATGAGGTTTAACCAATGATTTATATAGAGGTAGAAAAATATTAGTATCAGCCTAGGGCACCAGACTTTTAGGGAAACCGGGTAATGGCCTGTCACTCCCACTGGCCAGACCAAAAATTCCCCCCACTTGGAGGACCCCCAGAAAGTGGAAGGAGACATGTGCGCTTACCTCTCAGCTTTCTTGGCTTACACGTGGCTGCACTGCCCAGGCCAATCTCCCCCCACATGAGTGTTTTTTATCGCCCCCTGCTCCTGGAGTCTTGCGGTGAAGTTGATGTCATAATACTCAGCCACGCACTGTGCTGTCCATTACAGCCTAGCTTGTACGACAGCTTAAATTCAGCAGACACCAGCTGCAATAGTTTGAGACTGAGATGAAGAGCGAGCGTCCTCCCAATAAGGTAATATTAAATATAAGTGTAATTAGAGAGAAAATTAATGCAATAATGCTTTCTATGTAAAAACAATGAAACTCTTATTACTGCCCCCGAAATTGTATATAAAAAAAATGGATCCTAGCCTCAGGTAAATATAAATAAGATTAGTTGTGATCCAATTGTCTCATCTGTTAGCATGCTAAAGAGGTGCTCAGTACAACGCCCAAAAAGAGGATTTTAGTCTTACCTGTTAAATCCTTTTCTCTTAGTCCATACAGGTTACTGGTAACTTTGGGAGACGATCCGCCCCTTTAAGTAGGCAGGAACGTTTCTCTAAATGTATGCAGGGGGTGGAGCCTCCCTTCCCTCCTTGGCTGCAGCTAGCCAACCAGATCCAGAATGATTTGAGACACTAACTAGGACTAGATAGTAGAAGGGAAGAAGACTCCTGTGAGCATGACCCCGAAGGACCCCCACGGTCTGCCACAGGAGAGCCAAGCATGGTCTCTTGACAGGGTGGGAGACCAGTAACCTGTATAGACTAAGAGAAAAGGATTTAACAGGTTAGACTAAAATCCTCTTTTCTTTGTCATCCAATACAGGTTATTGGTAACTTTTGGATGTCCAACCATTGAGTTTCACAGAGGCAGGAAGAAGGCAAGGACCAGGCACAAGGCCCCCGAAGTCACCAGTGCAGCTATGGACCAACAGGTCAGAGATAGCCCAACAAAAACTGAAGTGTCAACGGACACTAAACAGGGGTAAAAACATCCCAGGAACTGATACACAGCACACTGAACTAGAGCCAACAAGGCTCAACAGTAAGGAAGCACCAAGAACCTAAGAAGAAGAAGCTCCTAGACAGACAAGACTGCCTCCAGGACCTTCCTCCCAAAGCTGGAATCAGCTGAAGCCAGCACATCCACACAGTATCGCTTTGAAAATGTGTGAACAGAGGACCAAGTGGCCGCCCTGCACAGCAGATCAGCAGAAGCCTGATTCTTATAGGCCCAAGAGGCCCCAATAGACCTGGTGGACTGAGCTGTGACCCGAAAGGGAACATGCTTATTCCTAAACTCGTAGGCCCTACGAAAAGTGGACTTGATCCATGACGCAATGGTCACTTTGGATGCCGGTCTTCCTGCTCTGGGACCCTCAGGAATGACGAACAGAGCGTCAGACTTCCTGACAGATTCAGTGTGATGGACATAAAACTTGAGACAATATACTACAACCAACTAGTGGAGATCTCTCTCCTTGTCAGAGGAAGGGTTAAGGCCGAAAGAGGGCACCACAATCTCCTGATTGATGTGAAACTCGGAGACCACCTTAGGTAAAAACTCTTTGGAGGTGCGAAGCACCACCTTATCCTTGTGAAAAACCAGATATGGTGGTTTACAGGAATGAGCTTGCAACTCCGCAACCCGGCGAACAGACACGATTGCCAGGAGAAAGGCCATTTTCCACATCAAAAGACATAGAGGAATAGTAGCCAAAGACTCTAAGGGAGGACGATGAACGCCCAAAACCAAATTAAGATCCCACTGAGGAGCAGGATTCTGGAAGGCAGGACTAACATGAGCAACGCCCTGGAAGAAACCTTGATATCAGGAAGGATAGCAATGCGCTTTTGAAAGAAGACAGAAAGCGCAGACGTCTGAACCTTAAGAGAACTCAAACTGAGTCCCTTATCCACATCATCCTGCAGAAAGTCCATGACAGTAGGTAGATCAAAATCATGGGACAGATCCCTGTCAGCACACCAAGACACAAGGGTCGACCAGACACGGTGATAGATCTTGGAAGAAACAGGTTTACGGGCACTAAGCATAGTAGTCACCACAGCAGAAGAAAAGCCTTTCTTCCTTAAAATCAAGGATTCAACCTCCAGGCTGTCAAATTGAGACGATGGACATCTTCCTTCCACAGGTAACTCTGCAGAAGAAGTTCTGGACGGGAGGGGAGCAGAAAGGGCTCCGCCACAGATAGAGCTAGAAGCTCCAGAAACCAGGATTGACGAGGCCAATCCGGAGCAATCAGGATGACAGGACAACGGTCCATCTTCAATTTCTGTAACACCCTTATCAACATGGGAAAGGGAGGAAAGATGTAGACCAGAGGAAATATCCAAGGGATGGACATCGCATCTACAGCTAGAGCCAGAGAGTCCCTCCACCGAAAGCAGAACACCGGAAATTTCCTGTTGTGTTTTGTCACCATCAGGTCCACGTGGGGCATCCCCCACCTCTGAACAATGAGCTGGAACACTTCGGGATGTAACTCCCACTCTCCCCTGTCCACTGTGTGACGACTGAGGAAGTCTGCCATGACGTTGTCTACGCCTGGAATGTGCACTGCGGATATGGCAGGAACATGATCTTCTGCCCAGGACAAAATAGCCTTGACCTCTAACCAAGCAGCGAGACTTCTTGTTCCGCCATGCTTGTTGATGTAGGCCACTGCCGTGGCGTAGTCAGGCTCCACTCGGACTGGACAGTCTTCCAGCTGAGACACCCAATGACGCAGGGCATGAAATATCACACGAAGTTCCAAGATGTTGATTGGAAGGAGGGACTCCTCCATGGACCATTTCCCCTGAGCGCTGATTCGACCCAGGACAGCTCCCCAGCCCGATTGGCTGGCATCTGTCATCACCGTTGTCCAGTAGGGGATCAGAAAGGATCTCCCCTTGAGCAGGTTGGAAAGGTCCAGCCACCACTCCAAGCTCAGTTCCACATGAAGAGGAAGGGAAACCGACATCCTCTGATGATATGGCCAAGTCTTGCACACCTGGATCACAAGCCTCTGGAGTTCTCTGGTGTGTGCCATGGCAAATGTGACAGCTTCTATCTTGGATATGAACTTCCCCACCAGAGAAGACAGCTTCTGAACTGGAACCGGATCCTGAGACAGAATCGCTGAAAACCTGTGGGCGATCTGGTGAGCCACCTAGTCCGGGAGGAACACCATGCTCTTCTGAGTATCGAAGAGAAAACCCAGGAAGACCAGTTGCTGGGATGTGACAAGATCCGACTTGTCCAAGTTGACAATCCAACCGTGATGGGTAAGAGCTTGGATGCAATTCTGAACTTGCTGATGAAGAAAGTCCGCCGAAGTGGCTTTCAAAAGCAAGTCATCCATGTAAGGAGTCACTGATGCTGTCCCGGTGGAGGATGGATATCAAGGACCCCAGAACCCGCTGGAACACCTGAGGAGCCATTGTCAGACCAAATGGAAGAGCTGAGAACTGAAAATGCCCTCTGTCGCAGGCAAATCAAAGGTACTGCCTGCTCTCCGGATGAACTGAGATGTGTAAATAAGCATCCTGTAGATCCATTGAAACAAGGAACTCCCCCGTAGACATGGCAGCAATCACTGTACGCAGAGATTCCTGGCGATAATGAGTCCTGATCACAAAGGAGTTTAGATCCTTCAAATCCACAATAGGGTGACATCCGCCGTCCTTTTTGGCGACCACAAAGAAGTTCGAATAGAACCCTGAACACCTGTCTGGAAGGGGCACCGACTCCAGGACATCCTTGTCCAGTAGAGCCTGAACAGCACCGAACAGACGACATTTCTCGGCACCCTGAGGAGTATGAGACAGACAAAAACAAAGGGGAGGAAGAGAATAGAAAGGGATCCTGTATCCATCTGTCACCACCTGTAAAACCCATGGGTCCGACACAGAATCCTCCCAAATGCTGTGAAAGAGTCGCAGACGACCACCCACAGCAGGGTGCGGACCCGAGTTCGGCGAGTGATTACGAAGCAGCCTTGGAGGCCTTGGGCTTGGAGGAGACCTTGGGCTTCCATTGCTGTTTGGGCTTGGAGGAGGTACGCGGAGCTGAGGGAACACCACCTGGTTCGCCGGACGTGTCTCATTCTGAAAGGAACGAAAATACCGGTTGCACTTAAACGGCATTCTCTTCTCAGGGACCAAGGGTAGAAGAGTACTTTTACCCCCAGTGGCCTCGCTGATCAATTCCTTAAGATCAGGCCCAAACAAAGAGGTATCCTGAAAAGGCAAAGAAAGCAAGGCTTTCTTGGAAGCAGTGTCAGCAGACCAGATCTTGAGCCAAAGGGCTCGCCTGGCCACCACAGATGTAGTAGAAACCCTAGCCATCATGCGGACAGCATCAAAGGCGGCAGCAGAAACATAGTGTTGCGCTTCAGAGATATTGGCAAGAAGACGCAATTTCTCTGAAGTAGGCACATCCTGACAGACAGCCGTAGTAAGCTGCTCAGTCCAGACTGCAATAGCCCGGTTGACCCACGCAATAGCAAACCCTGGGCGCATAGCGGTACCAACAGTGGTAAAAAAGGACTTGAGAGAAATCTCAAGTTTCTTGTCAGTCTAGTCCTTCAGAGCAGAAGCATCAGAGACTGGCAAGGCAGTAGATTTAGATAACCTGGAGATAGGTGCATCCACTTTGGGGGGGGGATGAACCCACTTAGCAAGCACAGCTTCAGAAAAGGGGTAAAGCTTGGCAAATTTCCTGGACACAGAAGCAGTCTTGTCCGGTGATTTCCACTCTTCAGAAACCAGACGGTCAAGAGTGGGGTTAGGAGGAAAATAAGTAAGGGCCTTTGCGGGCTCCTGAAAAACATCAGGATCAGAAGGAACTTCTTGAACCAAGGGAATATTGAGGGTGGTTAATACGGCTCTGATCAGACCCTCAGCAGAGAGGTCAGGATCAGCTTCAAACGGGTCCCCAAGACACCTGGAGGACTCCAGAACTGAACCATCCTCAATATCTGAATCCAACAGCAGTTCTTCTTCAGAGGAATCTGACATATCAGGGGCCCCCTGAGGTTTAGGCAGGGAAGATCTGATATTAGAGGGGCTTAAGGTCCACAAAAAAGTACCTGGATACTGAGCTAGCCACTTTGAAGGGCATTTGTCAGTCATAGTAATCCGCCTAATGGTGGTATTCCATATCTGACAGAAAATAAAAAAGAAACTAAAACTATAGCAGAACTGTTCTCCACCTGGTGTTGTCGCACCAAAGGAACAAATCATTCTGGAGCTGATTGGCTAGCTGCAGCCAAGAAGGGAAGGGAGGGTCCACCCCCTGCATACATTTAGAGAAATGTTACTGCCTACTTAAAGGGGCAGATCGCCTCCCAGAGTTACCAGTAACCTGTATTGGACGACAGAGAAATGTATTTAGTGCCTCTCTCTTACTCTGAAAGAGGTAAGATAGACTTAGCCCCTAAATGGATTTAGGAAAGGGATATATCCGTTCTGGTTTACCATGGCAGCAGTCGGTCTTCTTGCATACTTCATTGGCAGTTGCTTTTCCTTCAGATTGGATTTTTCTGGATCAACATAGAAAACATCTAACAAAAGAGCATACTTAAAGAGATAGTAATACTTAAATTTTACTATCCCCCATCTTGTAGCCCTTAAAAAACAATTAAATGAGCCCAGCGGCATCTCTCAAACCTTTGTGGTTTGAAAGAAATCCTCTTTCAAAGTTTTGCTTTTTTCCACAGAAGACCATTTCAGTGAAGGATTTCTTCACTCACCTCTACTGAAGAGTCTCAACCTGGACCTGGGACTGGATTCCCCTGCTGTCAGCTAGAATGCCGACGTCAGGGGAGAGGGTGAAAAAAGTGGATATCTTTCAAACCATAAAGGTTTGAGAGATGCCGCTGGGCTAATTTAGGCCTCTATCCAAATGCTGGAGATGCCTGTTTTTTCTGCCAACGGCCTTTTTTCCAGCACAGTAAGCTATTCAAATGTCTGGCAAAAAAAAGAGCCACCGTGAGTTTAAGTTAAGAGGTGTTTTCATCCAATTAAAGCTAGGAAAACACCATAAATAGCAATTCAAATGAATGAGTTAGCCAAGAACAGGTGATAAGGCACTCAAGTTATCTCAGGAAAGTTAACACCTAGTTTTTTTTTTCTTTTTCAACTTGAGTCCCTTATCGCCTGTTTAAACAGCCGACACAGACACTTGAAGTTAAAAAAGCCACAAGTCCTCAGTGGATGTATTGATATGGGGCTCTAAGCCCCATATCAATACATCCAAAGTATAAAAAATGAGTCAAATGTTAGTAGAATTAACCTTATGAGTGCCAGTGGGGTATAATTACCACTCCAGCATTCATAGGGTTAACGCAACTAAGTTCAAAAAACATCACATTACAAGTAACACTTACCATTAATCCTGATGTCCAGCGGAGTCCTCAGCTTCCTGGTCATCGTCTGTCCTTCTTTTCTATCTTCTCCTGTAAAATAAAAAAAAGGTTCAGTTTAAAGCATACATACTTTAATCCCTTGAGTGCCAGAGGGGTACGCAATACATTGCATACCTCTCTGGTGCTCAAAGGGTTGAAGTACATAGTAGTGTGCCACGTCTTACAATCACATACCCCCATAATAATAAAAATGTTCAAAAAGGTTTTCAATATATATTCCGATCCAAAGTTAATGCCACATATATTCCAATCAAATGTTTATGCCACAATGACATGAAAATAAACATCAATCCTAGCTTTTAAGTTGCTGTCTCCACCACTGTGTGAGGCCGCTGAGGCAGCAGAGACAAAATGAGGAGTCACACAGCTGCTATGTTCCAGAATGAGGGAATTAGAATTGAGGCTGCCCTTATATATGGGCAACCTCACTTCTAATTCTCTTACAGCAATTGGCTGGGATATGCTTACTCACCTCCCAGCCAATCAGCTTTGAGCTGCTGTGCTTTAAACTGATTGGCTGGCAGGTGCGTAAGCATATCCCAGCCAATGGCTGTGAGAGAATTAGAAGTGAGGTTGCCTATATATAAGGTCAGCCTCAGTTCTAATTCCTCATACTGGAACGGGAATCAGCCCATGAAGAAGAAGAGTAGAAGCTGTGTGACGCCTTAGTCTGTCTCCGCCGCAGCCTCAGCAGCCTCACACAGCGGCGGAGGCAGCAACTTAAAAGCTAAGTTTGATGTTTATTTTCATGTCATTGTGGCATAAACATTTGATCGGAATAAATATGGCATTAACATTGGATCGGAATATATATTGAAAACATTTTTTAACATTTGTATTATTATGGGAGCATGTGATTGTAAGACGTGGCACACTACTATGTACTTTAACCCTTCGAGCACCAGCGAGGTATGCATCACATTGCTTTGTAATGCATTGCATACCCCTCAGGCACCCAAGGGGTTAAAGTATGTATGCTTTAAACTGAAACATTTTATTTTTTCATTTTACAACAAGAAGATAGAAGAAAGGAGATACAAGAGAAGACACAGATCGTTCATTTTTTAAATGTCAAGTTCCCAAAACTGGTGTTATTTAGAGGTGTTTTGGGAGATTAACGCACAAAACGGATGTTTGGACAGGACACAAGCTTTATGTCCTAATGTCCGTTGTGCTAAATGTCAGTAAGACATTTGAATACCGACCAAGACATTTTATTTTGTCGGTCGGTATCCATTTTGCCCTACCGACTTTTTTGTACTACAACATTTTGATCGAGCCCTTAAGGCTTGTAGCCCTTAAAGGGATAGTATTACTTAAAGATTACTATCCCTCATATTGTAGCCCTTAATAAACTGAGTTAAATGACACCAGCGGTATCTCTCAGATCTTTATGGTTTAAGAGATAGCCACTTTCAAAGTTTCCTCTCCCCTGTTGTCAGCGTTCTGCTGCCAGCAGGGGAATCCGGTCCCGGGACAGTCGGAGGCTCTTAAACAGAGCCAAAATCTCGTTATGGAAGGAAAAATGATTCACTGAAACAGTCTTCTATGTGTGCTTGGTTATCAAGCACACATAGAAGACTGTTTCAATTAATCATTTTTCCTTCCGTAACGAGATATCGGCTCTGCTGAAGAGCCTCCTCTTGATTCAAAGACCGGATTCTCCTGCTGGCAGCAGAACACTGACAGCAGGGGAGAGGAAACTTTGAAAGCGGCTATCTCTTAAACCATAAAGGTCTGAGAGATGCTGCTGGTGTCATTTAACTCAGTTTATTAAGGGCTACAATATGAGGGATAGTAATTTTGAAGTAATACTATCCCTTTAAGGGCTACAAGATGGGGGATAGTAAAATTCAAGTATTACTATCCCATTAATTGGCTTTTTTCCAAAAGAAGAGCAGTAATGCAATGCAGTTCTTTCCCCTTAGATCTTAGGAAAATCCTAGACATGTACTTAAGCATTTTGCTATGTGTGAAAGTTATTGCAGAGCTTGCTAACAACTTCATGTTTCACACACAAACTGATCAGTGTAAATACTACTTAGTAGATGTACCTAATAAACAGAACAAATTGTAAGAGAGCAATATAACCATATAATTCCCCAGTACAGTTCTTATTAAAGAAATGATAGTCCAAATAATTTAATTCAATAAACAGTAATCTTAATAAAAACCTGTAATGTTCACAGAACCCAACAGGGGATATTTCATCCAACAGTATTTAACAGAAAAAATCTAAGAGTAATCAATGTAATCATTATCAAAGTGTAATAAAACAAATGTGCAGTCACAAAACCCAAATGGATAACGGAAGTCTTGAGGTCCCTATGTCCCTTATAAGTCCAGATGCCAAGGTCTCAAACAGGGCATACAGGCCAGATCAGAAATTCTTCCTCTCCTCAAGAATTCAGCTCTGCTTCTAGGAACACACACACTGGGCAGATATCCTTGGATTCCTACTCCTCCTACCTGTAAGTGCTAGATATTCTAGTCCCAGATAGGGAGCTTTAATAAGTGAGTGGGAGTGCTTGGCTGACTCGTTTCAAAGAACTAACCAGCAGGGGATTTAAGTCAGGAACCAACACTTAAAGGGAAAAATGATATAAGTCTTACCTCCCAAACCTTTATGGTTTGGGAGATATTCAGAAGCAAAGTTTCCCCCTGAGTGACGTCACCGTTCTAGCTCTCAGAGTTGGAATCCGGTCCCAGGACCGGCTGCGGCTCTCCAGAAGTGCCAAGATCATGATCTTTAAAAAGAATTTCTTAATTGGAATGGTCTACAAAGTGTGCTTGCAAGCCAGGCACACTTTGTAGACAGTTCCAGTTAAGAAGTTCTTTTTAAAGATCGTGATCTCGGCACTGCTAAAGAACTGCCGGTTGATCTGTGAACCGAATTCCAAATCTGTCCACTAGATGGAAGACATGGCTGAAACAGCCAGGAAAAGGGAACTTTACTTTTTTTTACTTCTGAATATCTCCCAAACCATAAAGGTTTGGGAGGTAAGACTTATATCATTTTTCATGTTTTTAAGGGCTACAATATAAAATAAACTTATTTTCAAGGTTTACTATCCCTTTAAGTGAGCGCACACTGAATAAACATTTGGTAACAGCAAGAGGTGAGCTTCATGGACGTGGAATCAACATGTCACATGGACTTTCCTCTGTTCCATGATGGATCATTCCATGGATGCCTGTAGGAAGTGATGACAGGATCTGCAATGCGTTGCATACACCTCTGGCACTCAAAGGGTTAACCGTTCATGTTCAGTAGAAGTAGACTATACATTGCTTGGCAATGTGTTGTCTACCCATCATGAACACATGAGGTTTTGAGCAAGGAGATGCCAAGCAGACATGTGTATGTGTGGCTGGGAGTAAACACATTATCAGTATGTGAACCAAGGTCCATGAAACAGAGGGTATTGATGTGGCACTGACACTGTGCCATGCACACACAAACAAGTCAGCATGGTGGGCCTTGCAACCTGACTCACATCGTTACTTTGATGCTGTAGCCAACACGAACACAGTATATCCATCACTGTACTGATCCACCGGACTTTGAACAGATTTTTTTCTCAAGCTAACGCTATTACCGCTTGAACACATGGAGTGCCGGAGTGGTATCCTATGGTTATGCGCAACTTCGTACATGTAGTTTTCTGTCAGTTCAGCTTAGGCATATGATAAACATGGACAATTTGGTGTACCTTTGTTCCCAGGGTGATGGATGATATCCTTGACGTGCCATTGTCATCACGTCCCAAGGAATGGCAGATTGTAGTTGAATACACACAATCAACATGAGACTTCCATGGAATGTATACGGCACAGCTTGGATACTGTAGCTGTTATGTGGATGTGGCATGCAATCGAAGGGCTGTGTCAGTGGGTCATGCTGTGGAGTAGAACAGATTATTATATGTTGTGTGTGTGTTTACATGCATTTCCCAAGCCTATCCATGATCCCACATGCATTTTACTCACAAGTGAAGCAGTCCCCTATGAGCCTGTGTCAAGGATCAGTATTTGGGTGTCCAAATGTCCGAATATCGGAGAGCAGCGCTGGGGAGCATAGTTCAGGAACACTGACAGTGGCACCTATCCCTTGCTGTGGCCAAAGCCAGATAAAGGTGTTGGCTGCGAAGCCAGATGTCCAATCCCAGTTGAGCTGTGACCCTGACCAGTATGGGAGCAGATGCACACCGGTGTTGGTCTCAGACAAACGACCCAGTGAGGACCCCAGATGCTGACCCTCTAAGCTCACATTCAACTGAAAAGGATCTGCCCAAGATAGCAGGCTGAGACTGCTTAAAGGGATAGCATTGGTTAATTTTAAGTTGATTTAATATTGTAAACAAGGTTAACATCTATGTAAGTCTTATCTCTCAAATGTGTATGGTTTGAGAGATAACTTGCTAAAGTTAACTTTTCCTGGCTGTTTCACTCAAGTCTGTCATCTAGCTAACAACTGCAGATTCCAGTCATTTGACCAGACAGAGGCTCTTCAGCAGAGCTGAAATCACGCTATTTAGAAATAAATACTTCATTGGAACAGTCTACAAAGTGTGCTTGCAAACCTTGTAGACCATTCTAAATGAAGTATTTGTCTTTAGATATCATTATATCGGTGCTGCTGAAGAGCCGCATCTGGTCAAGTGACCAGAATCTGCTTCTGACAGCTTTACAGCTCGTCAAGCAGAAAGGGGAGGGACCAGAGAACTTTATTTTCCAATATCTATCAAACCATAACAGTTTGAGAGATACAAATAAGTGCAAGTACTCTCTTTTAATTGTATCTACCATATAGTTAATGACATTAGTATCCCTTTAAGGTTCATTAGTAGGACAATAAGGACTAGCCCTCTAAATGTAGCAGGCTGGGACGGCTTAAGGTTCAACCACAGGACAATAGAGATTAGCCCTTTAAATGTAGCAGGCTGGGACTGCTTAAGTTTCTCCCAAAAACAGTGGTGAAGGAGATAGAGTAGGACAGCAATGAAAAGTGTTAAGAACTTCCAACCACGGTTTGAATCGAATATGACTAGGATCAACATTACTCTAGCTCTCGGGTTATTCGAATTAAGTGGACCACTACTGCCACAAAGTAATGAACTATTACTGGTACGACTCCTACACCACAAGAACCCAAAGGAATATAGAGCAACAAAGACAAAGTAACAGATCGAAAAGGGGGATAATATACTCACCCCTGCTACCTCTGACACCTAGGCCATGACCACATCTATATTAGAGCACCCCTGAAATCTAAGAGAAGGAACCGCTGAGAGATGCGGCACGCCAGGCTAAGACTTGCCCTGCAGTGGAAATACACTGTTGAGGCAACATTGTACTATCACTTAGTGAGTGTCGCGCTTATGTGCGTTCGTTATTCTTCTAGGCCGGTGGTAATTGCCAGAGTTAGCCTCCACCTACTTGCTAGGCCTTATAGGCCTCATTCTACCAGTACTCCTTTGCCCTTTCATGGTGTACCTGTGCGTTAGCTCTTGTGATTATTTCCTATGCTCTGATCCGTGTATGACCTCTGGCTGCATTTGATCCCTGACTTGTTGCCTTCTGCTCAGGACTGACCCTTAGCTTCATCTGACTACCTGCTCTGTGCTGACCCTGGCTAACTATCTGATACGGTACTGACACTGGCTTGGCTGACTACCGCTCTGTGCTGACACCGACTCGGGCTGACTATTCGATATGGAACCAACCTTGGCTTGGCTGACTACTGCTCTGTGCTGACCCCGGCTCTGGCTGACTATCCGATACGTACTGACCTTGGATTGGCTGACTAACCCCTCTGTGCTGACTTCGGCTCCGGTTGACTATCCGATACGTTTCTGACCCTTGGCCTGACTGACTCCGCTCCTACGCTAGACCATGCTCTAGCTGATCTCTCTGGTACAAGCTGTGATCAGTATCCTCCCACTTCGCCGGACCTTGTCTCTGGCTATCCTATACTGCTTGATACCAACAGTTAGTGCCTTTGGGTGCACCCTAGCATACTAGGGATTTGAGTCACCATTGCCCGTAGCTACCCTAGCGTTCTGGGGAATTCTAGTCGCCATTGCCTGTAGGTTTACCCTAGCGTTCTAGGGTATCCGAGTCTATTACCTTTGTGTACCCTAGAGTTCTAGGGGAACATTTCTCATATTTGTTTGGGCGATTCCGCTTTATCTGCACTAGTAGCTACTGCTATCCTTGCTACCTTCCCATTCCGCAGTCAGATTGGGATCAGTTCCTGTTCCATCAGTGGATCGTGTGCTGTCTCCACACCTGGTCCTGTGAGGGTTGGGGATGTGTTTTCCACATTTATTTTTGTTCTTGTTTTAGTAAAGATATTGATTTTACTGTATCTGTACTTGTCAGTGCCGTTATTCCATAGTGACTCCGTGACAGCCAGGGGCCACCTAGGCAGATGCAGGGGGCCAAGTCGAAGGTAACTATAGGGGTGTATGTAGGAGAATACAATAATAGTTCCTGTTACCTGGGTCAGAGGGAAACAAAAAAAAAAAAATAATAATATTGATATACAGGTAATATAGAGAGTACAATAAATACCTCCCAAGCCCTGAGGCCCAAGATGTGAACGTACCAGATGCTGTGGATGGAATCAAGTAGAAGAATAGTTAGAACAAGCGGAGGCCACCTGGAGCATATGGGGTATAACATAAAGCAGATCATTATGTATTATGTGAGTGCGTTTGCATGCATTTCCCAAGACTGACCATGGTCACACATGCATTTTACTCACAAGTGAAGAAGTCCCTGATGAGCCCGTGTCAAGGATCAGTATCCTGGTGTCCAAATGTCCAAACCCTAATGTAGCTGGAGAGCGGTGCTGGGTAGCATAGTTCAGGAACGTTGACAGTGGCACCTATCCTTTGCTGTGGCCAAATAAAGGTTAAAGGTGCTGGCCAAAAACCAAATGTCCGATCCCAGTTGAGCCGGGAACATGACCAGTATGGGAGCAGATGTACACCTGTGTTGGTCTTGGACAAACGACCCAGTGAGGATCCCAGATGCAGACACTCTAAGCTTACACTCAGCCGAAAAGGATATGCCCAAGATAGCGAGCTGAGACTGTTTAAGGTTTGCTAGTAGGGAAATAAGAATTAGCCCTTTAAATGTAGCAGGCTAGGACTGCTTAATGTTCGACCATAGGACAACAGAGATTAGCCTTTTAAATGTAGCAAGCTGGGACTGCTTAAGTTTCGCCCAGAACACACAAGGAATATCTCTCACCATACAGTGGTGAAGGATATGGCGTAGGACAGCAATGACAAGTGTGAAGAACCTCCAACCGCGGTTTGAACCGAAAACGACTAGGATCGACAAAACTCTAATAACCCCAGAGATAAAGCAGAGCACTACTGCCACCAAGTGATCGACTAATACTAGTACTACTCCTATACCACAAGTACCCAAAGGAATATAGGGCAACGAAGACACGTTAACAGATCGACAAGGGGGATAAATATACTCACCCCTGCTACCTCTGACACCTAGGCCAGGACCACAGCTATAGTAGAGCACCCCTGAACGCTAAGAGAAGGGACCACTGAGAGATGCGGCACACCCGGCTAAGACTTGCCCTGCAGTGGAAACATTGTCAAGCTGAGTCAGCAGGTGCCACCTAGGAAAATGCGGAGGCCCAAGTGGAAGGTAACTATAGGGTTGTATGTAGGAGAATACAATAATAGCTCGTGTTGCCTGGGTCAGAGGAAACAGATATATAGGTAATATATTGGAGTACAATAAATATCTCCTGGGCCCTGAGGCCCAAGATATGAATGTACTAGATGGTGTGGATGGAATCAAGTAGAAGAATAGTTAAAACAAGTTGAGGTCACCCGGAGAGTATAGGTTATAAGAGAAAAGCAGAATCCATAGTCAGTAAAAGTAAACCAGGGAATAAACAACCAGGAGGATAATCCAAATACACAAGCCAAGGTTGAAGTACAAACAAAGCGAGGTCTATTCACAAACAAACTCGAATAATAAGGCCAGGAGGCATACTAAAATCGGTGCAAACAGAAAAACCGAACAGGCCAGAAGGATGAACAGAAGAATCCTGACAGCCTATTTAGTAACTGCGCCTCTTTTGGGGTATCCTCATCCTCTTCAATGGGAACAGGGACCTCCATGGCTGTTGTGGCTCCACGTCCTCGACTAGATGTGTGTCTACTGCATATAGCACACGACAGGATAATGTCACATGCTTTTCCACGTGCATATTGTAGAGCCCCCCAGAGCGATCCAGGCAATGGAATTTGGTTTTGAGCAGACTTGGGAGATAATGTAACAAGTTCTAGCAATAAGAAGACACATGCAGGACTATCTCAATCAAATAAAAGGGAACTATAAATGAGGACAATACACACATTGCAAACATCTTAAGAATAAAAAATAATTACTTCATCCAGTTTGTGATTAAAAAGGTTGTTGTTGCACGCTCAACGCTAACCTTTAGTAACATTATGTTGATAAGACAACTAAATACAAGTGGAAAATTTTAGGACAAAATCACTCATTTTGAAACAAAATATACAATCATTACTAGAAGTAGAAAATAAGATGTGATAAAGCTTACTCTCAAACTGTAAATTATATATATATATCTTCTATCTATATATATATATATATATATATATATATATAAATAAAAGAATAAGCCTCATTGCATAATTTATGGTACCTCACACACAGAACATAATTTATGTCTCCTCAGAAAACAAATACACATTGAACAGAATGCCTCATTACATAATGTATGTCTCATTAGGAGACACAACTCCTATTGGGTGATTGAATGGGGACTTTACTGCTCCCATTGGGTGATTGAATGGGGGCATGTTTATCATACAGGGAGTTGGCCCGCCCCCTCCAGCCCGCCCACCACTATCCAACTTACAAAAAAATATAACTGCCACTCGCTCCTGAAGTAGTGGATATCAATAACTTCTCCTGGTCCACACATACTCACTCAGGATCATGACCCCACAAACACACTGTGTCACCTCCCACAGATAACTGTAACCCTCCATACACTCTGTTTCAGTATGAGGGTGTAATGTTCCCATAAAATACAAACTCAGGGATAATTTTAATAGCAACTCTTTTATTTAACTCTTCATCTCTTCAGTCACCTCACTAACTGTCTCAACTGTCACTCCTCCACTTCCTGCTTCCTGATTCCCCCCCTTTCTCCTTAAAGGGATAGTAATACTTTGTTTTAACTTTATTTTGTAGGCATTAAAAAAACATGAAGAATGATATAAGTCTTATCTCTCAGAACCAGATCAGAAGGGAGGTGCCCAGGTAGACTGCAGAGAGGGACAATCTTCAATTAAGGTAAGGGAAAAAGCTGAAAAACTTGTCAAGGGGGGAAGGGCTTTCATTGTTTTCATACAAAGAAGAGTGTCCCCTTCTGTTATCTGTCTGGTCATACAACCAGATTCACATCTGAGAAGAGATGGCTTACACTAGGAAAAAGGGGAGGGAGGGGGAACTTTGCTTGTGAATATCTCATATACCATAAAGGTTTGAGAGATAAGACTTATATCATTCTTCATGTTTTTTTTAATGCCTACAAAATAAAATAAAGTTAAAGCGAAGTGTTACTATCCCTTTAAAGAGAGAGAGAGATGCTTTGCTGTATGGTACAGAGGGCAAGCCTCAAACACCACTTTCTATTTGTTCCCTCAGCATATTGCTACCCTGCCTCAACTGAAGAGCCACCGTGTGTTATATTGCTATGTTACCTCAACTTAACCCTTTGAGTGCCATAGGGGTACACCAGGGGCGTTTCTAGGTTCCAAAACGATCTAGGGCTAGAACCCACAGCAAAATTCAACAGAGTGCCTGCCACCAGTGGTAGTGATGATAACTCAATAGTGTGGAGTGAGTTATCCTTACACAACATATATTTTACTAATCTATATATAATGCAATGCAAAGAGTTAAGAAGTAAGCCATTTTATGTTCAACTCTTGCCATTGTTTTTTTTCTAACTAACTGAAGTTATTGTGGTGTAAACCAACTGTACCACAGGGAACAAGTCGAAATTCCTGTCACATTAAATAGGTGTTTTAACTCCTTGAATGCTAGAGTGGTCTTCAATACATTGCAAAGCAATGCATTGGAGACCTCTCTAGCATTCAAGAGGTTAAAAACTCTATTCAAGTGCAGTAGATTTTAAGAACTTTTATTTGTCCCCTATTGTGCAGTTGGTTTACTCCAGAATAAAACCAGGTTGCTTTAATACATATGAGCCATTGATGTAACTGAATAAATTATCAAGAGCAACACCAAAGTATTTAATTTACACAGATAATATATAAACAAATATAACAATGTTTAAACAAACATTAATGTGAGTTTTATTGCTGTGGAGCAATGTGATACACTTATATACCCACCACACAGTCTGATGTCCTAAAAAGAGGGACACCAGGGTGTGAAAGAGGGGCAGAGGGATTTGGGGCTCGAAGAGGGACACTTGGGAGGTATGCTTATACCCAGCATTGTTCCATTGCCCACTGGTAGCCATAGAACCCCTCATACACTGCCTGATAACCTTGCGCTTCTAGCCCCTATTAGCCACACATCCACTGTCTAATACTTCAGTGGTTTGCCACCGGTAGCTTCAGGTCCACACATGAACTGATATCTCAGTCTTCTTCTACTGGCAACTGGCAGCCATAGAACTATACATACACTGTGTGATACCCCATCATTGTTCCACTGGTTACCTGTAGCCAATCATACACTGTCTGATTGCTGGCATTTTTCCATTGGCCGCTGGTAGCCACAGAACAATGCACATAAACTTTATGATACCACAGCCTTGTTCCACTGGCCACTGGTAGTCACAGCCATGTTTCTCTGCCCAGATTCCCCAAATACACTATGTTACCCCACCAGCCTTCTACAACTGCCTACTGGTCGCCACAGATTCCCCTCATACATTGTGCCCATACATTGCGCATCCCCACCAGCCTTGTTCTCCTGCCCACTGGAAGCCACAGATTCCCCACATACACTGCGTTTGCCCCCCCTGCCCACTGGTATCCACAGATTCCTCACATACACTATGTGATTCCCAACTGCATTTTACCCCTGCCCACTGATAGCCACAGATTCCATACATACATTATGTGACCCCCCCCAACAACCTTATTCCCCTAACCACTGGTAGCCACAGATTCTCTACATACACTATATAACCCCCATAGCCTTGCTCCCCTGCCCATTGGTAGCCACAGATTCCTTACATACACTATGTGACCTCCCCCAGCCTTATTACCCTGTCCACTGGTAGCCACTGATTCCCCACATACACTGTGGACCCCACCAGCTTTATTATCCTGCCCACTGAAAGCCACAGATTCTACACATACACTATATGACCACCACCATCCTTATTCCAATACACACTGGTAGCCACTGATTCCCTACATAAACTGTGTGACCCCACCAGCCTTGTTCCCCTGCCCTCTGACTGCCAGCCCACAAATTCTCCACATATGCAATGTGACACCCACCAGCCTTGTTTACCTGCCACTGGTAGCCATATATTTCCCCCATCTATACTGTCCCTCATACCTTCTCTTCTGCTCTGCCCCATTCTGCTTTCTGTTTCAGTGTAGAGCCATGGGCTCCACACTGCCTCCTCTGGTACTTCAGGTGCATGTTGATGACCTCATCGCAAAGCACCAGGAAGTGCTAGAAGATCCAGTGTAGAGCGGATGGCTGTGGGCTGAAGCTGAGAACAGAGTAAGGCAGCAGCCTGCTGTTCCAAGCTATATATGCCCACAAGTTGCTGGGCAGCAGCCAGCCAGCCAGCCTCAGGATAAACAGCAGGAGGAGTGAGTCTGCTGATTGTCTGACATTCCGGGATGCCCACTGACACACTCGGGGCTTCAGCCCCCTTAGCCCACCCTTAGCGATGCCCCTGGGGTACACAACGCATTGCAAAGCAATGCGTTGCGTACCCCTCTGGCACTCAAAGGGTTAAGTAAGGAGGAGTTACTGCTCCCACTGGGTGATTCAATGGGGGAGTGATTTAAATTATGCAGGGAGTTGGCCTGCCCCCACTATCCAGCCCGCCCACCACTATCTAAGTAACACATCAGACAAAAAACACACACTCACACACACTCAATCACACACACACACACACTCTCACACACACTCAGTCATACACATTCAATCATACACACAATAATTCACACACTCACATTCTCTCACTTACACACTCAATCACACAATCAGTCCCACACACTCAATCCCACACACTCACACTCTCTCACACACTCACACTCTCTCACTCACACTCTCTCACTCGCACTCAATCATACACACTCGCACTCAATCACACTCACTTACACACACTCTCACTCACACTCATACACACTCACACTCTCTCACTCACACTCATACACTCTCACTCAATCACACACACCCACACAATCACTCACTCTTGTATTCACACCCCGGGAGCCAGCACGATCCACCTTCCACCATAGTCTCACTCACACCCGGGAGCCAGCACGATCCACCTTCCACCATAGTATTTGCAATTCCCACATGCATTTCAACTACATGAATGAATGCCACTCACTCACACACACTCACTCACACCCCAGGAGCCAGCATGATCCACCTTCCACTATAGTATTTGCAATTACCACATGCATTTCAACTATATGAATGAATGCCACAATGGAGGCATAAGTACAAACACAAACTCACTACAATGACACATAAGTCACCCCCTTATGACTCACTTCTGTGTGTGCATGTGTGTCTCTGTGTGTGCCTGTGTGTTCCTCACTGTGTGTGTTGCGTGTATGTATCACACTCTGTGTCTGCATGTTATGCACTGCATGTATGTATGTATGTATGTATGACTGTGTCGATCTTTATGCATCTCAGTGAATGCATGTGCATTTGCGTGTGTGTCTCTGTGTGTGTTTGTCTTGCATCCTTGTGTGTGCGCATTAATTCCCTATATATCCTGACGGGCAATGCCGTCCCACATTGCTAGTGTATATATATATATATATATATGTATGTATGTATATATATATATATATATATATATATATATATATATATTTGTTTGATTGTACATTTCATTTAGCTGAATTGACTGATGATGTTTTTTGTGTACTGTGTGAAGCAGAAAGAATCATATTGCACACATACATAGACACACACAGATACAGTGACATATACAGACATTGATCATACATGCACACGTACATACATGCGTACACACGCATACAGATATTATTACGGTCCTGTAAGTGCCAGAGGGGTAGGCAAGGCACTTATCACGGCCCCCATGTTTCCCTGTCAATCTCTGACTGTGTATCTTTGCATTGGAGGAGTCTGATTGGCCCGCCCAGGATGTGCCTTTATATGCTGGGGTTTGGGCACTTGTCAGTTGCCCTTTCGTGGTGTTCCTGTTGCTGCGCCTTGTTGCTGATTTCCAGTGTCTCCTGTGTACTGACCTGGCTAGTCTGACTCTTCTCCTGTTCCTGCTCCGTGATTTGACCCGGTTCTGGCTGACGACCTTGCTCCGAGATTTGACCTGGCTCTGGCTGACGACCCTGCACTGTGATCTGACCCGGCTCTGGCTGAAGACCCTGCTCCGTGATCTGACCCGGCTCTGGCTGAAGACCCTGCTCCGTGATCTGACATGGCTCTGGCTGACGACCCTACTCCGTGATTCGACCCGGTTCTGGCTACTGATCTGCTCTCCGGTGGTGTTCCTGTGGCTGTGTCATCCGGTTCCGGTTATCGCTCCTGTCCGGTTGCTGCTCCAGTGTCCTCTGGTCGCACTGGCGACATTCTGAACTGTTTCTCTGTTCCTCTCTTGCTCATTCAGCTGTAGCCGAGGTTGCCTGCCTTGTACTCACTGAGCATCGCTCTTTTGAATGTACCAGATTACCCTTGCAGTGCCTGTAGTCTCCGATTACGTGCCTCTTATTTAGCTTGCCAAGCTTCTGTTGGTTCTCTGAGCCGTTACACTTTGAGTCTCCTTTTGACGCTATACCAGTCCTTGCAGAGCTCCGCTTGTCCGGTGTTCGGGGTGCACCGTGATCACGCCGGTTGGCGCCAGTAGTCTGTTCGCTCTTGCTATAGGATTCTGTGCGACACCGGAAGGGTGTCCCGGGCCGTCTCTCATTCTCTCAAAGTGTACAGTTTCATCTGCACTGCTCTGTGCATCGGCTCTTCGTAGCTTGGGCAACTATCATCTACTGTGGCATCCCAAGGGCTTGTGACACTATCCTTGGCACACGCAGGGTTACTCACTACTCAGTCTGGGCGGTTCCTATTCTGGTTACTTCAGGTTTGGCAGTGGCATTCCTCCTAGCCCACGGTGGTGGTACTGGCTCAGCTCAGAGCAACAGGGGCGCATCCTGCTTCTGCATAGAGAGTGATACAGTGTTGATCCTGTGTTCCTGGCTCTACATCAAGAGACTGTTCTCCAGAGACTGATATCTCTCCTGGGCGTTGGCCAATCTAGCCTGTGCCTCACCAGTTGCTCCTGTTAACCCTTTGGGGTTGCTACAGCCTTTAGCTGTATTTAACCTCTGTTTATATTAACCATACTTTGTCTGTATTTGTCAGCATTGTTCTTACCTATACTGGCCCCTAGGGGAACTGTTTATCATTCTATTTCAATAAACTGTGTTTTTACTTTACTACTTGGTCTGAGTGTCAGAAAAAAACGTAACAGCATTGCTCATTGTGTTGCTTAATCCTCTGGCACTGAAAGGGTTAACCAGCTGTCCCAGTATGTAGCGAGAGTCATGGAGTCCACAGTCCCTGAAGTGGAATCTGTACATGCACACTCAGAGGCTGCCAGACAACCGCCGGCCGGCTCCCTGGCCAGGAAAACACCTCCTGCCCCAGGCCTCAGCCAAGAGCGTTACTAGGGACGCAGCCTGGTAACCAAGTGCGGGAACTGAGAAGGGATGGTGTGTGTGGTTGGAGCAGGGATGGCTATCACGGTGCCCGTGATTGCTGCAGTTCCTTGTCTGTCACCAGTAGGGGGCTTCTATTGGCTGCCTGCAGATAGCCCGCCTCTTATTGCCTATTTAAACCTGGATTGGGCACCCTTTGAGTGCCCTTTCGTGTTGTTTCTGACCTTCTTGCTATCACTATGCCAGTGATAGCTGGGCCTCTGTTCCAGTGTTCCTGATCTCATGTGTTCCTGAGTTCCTGATCTCTACTGTTCCAGTGTTTCCTGCATGCTGAAGTACTTCCAGTCCTGGTTCCGGCCTAGTCTCTGGTGTTGCAGTTCCTGCTGAACTTCTTCTCTGCTGTTTCCTGACTGATCGTTGCTGGTTCCTGTCATCGCATCGCCTGTCTCCTGTATCCTGGCGACCTCCTGCCTGGTCGCGTCGGCGACATTGCTTGTTACTCCAGTGTGCGGTCACTGGTTTGCTCCACAGCCTATCGGCTGTACTATCCTGTGTTGGTCCCAGCGTGTGGACGCTGGTTTACTCCAAAGCCTTGCGGCTATACAAACTCGCTTGTTACACCAGTGTGTGGTCACTGGTTTGCTCCAAAGCCTATCGGCTATACAATCCTGTGTTGATCCCAGCGTGCGGACGCTGGTTTGCTCCAAAGCCTTGCGGCTAGACAAACTCGCTTGTTACACCAGTGTGCGGTCACTGGTTTGCTCCAAAGCCTATCGGCTATACAATCCTGTGTTAGTCCCAGCGTGCAGACGTTGGTTTGCTCCAAAGCCTTGCGGCTAGACAAACTCGCTTATTACACCAGTGTGCGGTCACTGGTTTGCTCCAAAGCCTATCGGCTGTACTATCCTGTGTTGGTCCCAGCGTGCGGACACTGGTTTGCTCCAAAGCCTTGCGGCTAATACAAACTCGCTTGTTACACCAGTGTGCGGTCACTGGTTTGCTCCAAAGCCTATCCGCTATACAATTCTGTGTTAGTCCCAGCGTGCGGACGCTGGTTTGATCCCAAGCCTTGCGGCTATACAAACTCGCTTGTTACACCAGTGTGCGGTCACTGGTTTGCTCCAAAGCCTATCAGCTATACAATTCTGTGTTGGTCCCAGTATGCGGACACTGGTTTGCTCCTAAGCCTTACGGCTATACTAACTCGCTTGTTACACCAGTGTGCGGTCACTGGTTTGCTCCTAAGCCTATCGGCTATACAATTCAGTGTTGGTCCCAGCGTGCGGACGCTGGTTTGCTCCAAAGCCTTGCAGCTTTACGATTCCCCTGTTAGTCTCAGTGTGTGTACACTGGGTTGCTTACGATCCGGTCAATTTGCCATTACCATCTGACTGCTGCTACTATCTCTGGGCTGCCCTGCCCGGTATTGGTAAGGCCGGTAGAACCTTTTGTCACATTCCATCTGAGGTTGCCTTACCCGGTATTGGCAGGGCCGGTAGAGCCTACATTATGAATCTATTGAGGCTGCCTTGCCCGGTAATTTGGTAAGGCCGGTAGAACCGTTATGCGATTCCATCTGCAGGTTGCCTTACCCGGTATTGGCAAGGCCGGTAGAGCCTAACATTCTATTACTTCAGACTGTCCTGTCCGGTATATTGACAGGACCGGTAGAGTCTGCCTTCTGTCTTGTTATATTCTATATATATATCTGTATGTATGTGATTGCCATCCTACGTTATCAATTTATTATTTCAATAAAATTGATTTTTACCTAAAACTTGTGTCTGAGAGTCATAATAAACCGTGACAATGGCGTGTGTTGTTGGAGCAGCTATAGTGCGGCATGTATATTTTTTGTGCCAGGGTACTTACACAATGCAGGTGTGTGACAGCGGGCAGAGAGCGGCGGTGAAGAAGCTTGTGTGTAAGAGTGTGTACTACAGAGTGGCCCCAGCATGGTCTGTCTCCGGGCTGTTGCGGGGTGGAGTGTTGTGCTTCATGAAGGGGGAACATGAAGGATTTGGTACTGGGCCTGCCTGCCTCTGAGCTACATGAAGCAGCTGGGCTTCCTGCAGCAGAAGCACATTGTGCACCAGGAGCCGAATGCATTGTTGTGTTGCAGATACCAGAAATGAAGGTACAATGGAGCTGATCCCGCCCTCTCTTTGTTGTATCAGCTCATTGTGTGCCTCAGGTTGGTGGAGGGACCCCTGGGGACTCGTGTGTGTGTGTGTGTATGGCTTGTGTGTGAGTCTGTGTGTGGCTTGTGTGTGAGTCTGTGGTGTAAGAGCGAGTGGCAGCCATTTTGTTTTTTCAGTCACTTGGATAGTGGGGGCAGGCCAACTCCCTGAATGATTTAAAGGGATAGTAATGTTTCATAATAAAAGCAGCTGTAATTAATCATCATAGTTATTTGGACTTTGGAGAGTGTTATTTCAATTCTGTCAGAGTTGTAGTTCTAGAGTAATTCAGTGACAACGTTTCCCCCTTCCACCACTTTTACTGATGTAACACTACTCAGCCAGATCAGAAGGGAGGTGCCCAGTTAGACAGCAGAGAGGGACAATCTTCAATTAAGATAAGGGAAAAACCTGAAAAACTTATCTAGGGAGGCAGGGCTTTCATTGTTCTCACTGTAAGAAGAGTGTCCCCTTCTGTTATCTGTCTGGTCTATGGACTGCATTCCACATCTGAGAAGAGATGGCTTACACTAGGTAAAAGGGGCGGGAGGGAGAAACTTTGCTGGTGAATATCTCTTAAACCATAAATGTTTGAGAGATAAGACTTATATCATTCTTCATGTTTTTTTAATGCCTACAAAATAAAATAAAGTTAAAATTAAGTATTACTATCCCTTTAAATCACTTCTCCATTGAATCACCCAATGGGAACAGTAACTCCTTACTTAAGCTGAGATAACATAGCAATATAACACACAGTGGCTCTTCAGTTGAGGCAACATAGCAATATGCTGAGGGATCAAATAGAAAGTGGTGTTTGAGGCTTGCCCTCTGTAACATACAGCAAAGCATCTCTCTCCCTTTAAGGAGAAAGGGCGGGAATCAGGAAGCATGAAGTGGAGGAGTGACAGTTGAAAACAGACAGTTAAGTGAGGTGACTGAAGACATGAAAAGAGTTAACCCTTTGAGTGCCAGAGGGGTACACAACGCATTGCAAAGCAATGTGTTGCATACCCCTCTGGCACTGAAAGGGTTAAAT
Source organism: Rhinophrynus dorsalis (assembly GCA_037306005.1). Taxonomy (NCBI): domain Eukaryota; kingdom Metazoa; phylum Chordata; class Amphibia; order Anura; family Rhinophrynidae; genus Rhinophrynus; species Rhinophrynus dorsalis. Next base: position 172,661,193 of record CM074724.1, read on the forward strand.
AAAAGAGTTGCTATTAAGTTTATCCCTGAGCTTGTATTTTATGGAAACATTACACCCTCATACTGAAACAGAGTGTATGGAGGGGTACAATTATCTGTGGGAGGTGCCACAGAGTGTGGAGGGTTACAGTTATCAGTGGGAGGTTACACAGAGTGTATGGAGGGTTACAGTTATCGGTGGGAGGTGACACAGTGTGTTTGTGGGGTCATAATCCTGAGTGACAGTGTGTGAGTGGACCAGGAGAAGTTATTGATATCCCCTACTTCCGGAGCGAGTGGCAGCTATATTTTTTGTCAGTTGGATAGTGGTGGGCGGGCTGGAGGGGGCGGGCCAACTCCCTGTATGATAAACACGCCCACACTGAATCACCCAATTGGAGCAGTAATGTCCCCATTGAATGACCCAATGGGAGTTGTGTCTCCTAATGAGACATAAATTATGTAATGAGGCATTCTGTTCAATGTGTGTTTGTTTTCTGAGGAGACATAAATTATGTTCTGTGTGTGAGGTACCATAAATTATGCAATGAGGCTTATTCTTTTATATATATATATATATATAGATAGATAGATAGATAGATAGATATATAAATGATAATTTACGGAACAGAGAGAGAAAGATTAATGGTATGTAATACTTTCTTATTGCAAGCATATACAGTCTTTTTACTCTGCTATTTATACTGGATTTACTAATGATATTTACTAATCATACTTTTTATATTTCTGTATAATTTATGGTATATGCATAATAAATATATACCTGTTTAAATATATTTGAAACTCTTACCCCTTTCTTTATTGTACTCACTATATTCTAAGGAATTGTGAGGCCATTCTACATATAAAAAATCAGGGATATGTGAACTTGTACTTAGAGAATAACTGCCCCCCTGAGACTTTATATGGGAAGAAAGGTAGATATAACCCGTGTCAATGTATTATACTTTTTAAACTTGGAGAGCACTTTTGGATGAAGGAATTAAAGGATCATGGTGTATGTAATTTGTCTCTAATTTTAGGATAACTATTCCTTTCTGTGGTTATTTGCTTTTTGAGGTTATGTCGGTAACTTTTTTTGCCTCATTACAAATCTTTACAAATCTTCTGCTGAAAAGTTAACGGGAAGTATAAACATTAGGTAATTGTTTTAACAATACTTGTTAATGTGACCTGGAAGAATAATGCAGCAATTGCTTTTCCCAAACAGTAATGGAACAAACTGGATGTACTACTTGAAACAAATGTAGGTGAGCATTGTGAATTATTTTTCCTTTAAAACTTGCTATGCCAACCTAATTTTTTTATTACAAGCAGAAACCCAGTTATGTGGAAAGTTAAAAGACGGACGTGGAGTACTGGGAAAGCCCCATGATACAGCATTCTTTACTATTATTTCAAGGCACTGTGGGACGAAAGAGCTTTTAACACTTGTCTGAATGGGATCTTCCAAATAAAATTCCTCCTTTAGGCACAGAGTTCCATAAAGGGACAGTAATGTCCCAAAATAAAATGTCCAGTTTTGTAGAGGTTAAAATATGAACCAATATGCTCCAAACCCTCTCTCTCAAACCACTATGGTTTGAGAGATATAGGGATTCAAAGTCCCCCCCCCTCTCCTGACATCAGCGTCTAGCTGACAGCAGGAGATCCCGGTCCGGACCAGCAGGCGGCTCTGCAGCAGAGCCAAAATCGTGTTATTGCTAAAGAATTCATTAACTGGAAAAGTCTAAAACGTGTGCCTGGTTTGCAAGCACACTTTGTAGACCTTTCCAATGAATTAAGTCTTCAGCAATACCGTGATTTTGGTTCTGCTGCAGAGCCTCCGATTCATACAACTCGATTCTCCTGCTGCCAGCTTTACAGCTGACATCAGGAGAAGGGGAGGGGGGGACTTTGAATCCATAGCAGTTTGAGAGATAGGGTTTGGAGCATATTGATTAATATTTTAACCTCTACAAAACTGGACATTTTTTTGGGGGGGACATTACTGTCCATTTAATAGATCTCAAAATAGCCAAGGAAAAAAAAAAAACAAGTCCCTAGTGGATGCATTGATATGGGGCCCTAAGCCCCATATCCATACATTCAAAGCACTGGAAAAAATATGTCCACTGTTAGTAGAATTAACCCTATGAGTGCCAGCAGGGTAAACTTACCTCACTGGCACTCGCAGGGTTAATCCGACTAAGGTGCAAAGCAACAGCCCCTGAAAACAATCGTTTACCAGTAATCCTGAAGTCCAGTAGAGTCTTCAGCACCCTGGTCAGGTACTGTCCATCTTCTCCTCCTCTCTTCCTTCTTTCTCTCCGTTCCATCGTTCCTGGGGGGGGGGGGAGACATATTAAATGATGCGCAGATGTCAGAGTTACATAGACAGAGAATGCCAACATAATCAATTAATTGACCCATAACTCCAATTAAAACCAAAACATGTGCGCCTAAAAAAAGTTAACTGAAGTGTCCAAAAAATATTGAAATCAATATGTCCCCATTGTTTTCTCCTCCAGTGTCACTGGTGGTGGTGGAGAAAAGGCAAATGAGCACACACAGCCCCACTTAGTCCCTGATGGGCCGATGTCTGTTCCACTGTGAGGGAATTTTGAACAGAGACTGCCTTTATATGTGGGCAGTTTCTGTTCAAAAGGACTCCTAGCCATTCAGCTTTGAGCAGGTTATTGATGGAATCTGCTCGAAGTTGATTGGCTGGGAAGTGCGTAAGCACACATGCCAGCCAATGGCTATGAATCCTTTTGAACAGAGACTGCCCATATATAAAAGCAGTCTCTGTTCAAAAGTCCCTTACAGAAACATAGAAACAGAATTTGACGGCAGATAAGAACAATTCGACCCATTTAGTCTGCCCATTTTCCTACTGCAAAAACCTTAAACTTTGTTTGATCCTTCATGTTGTCTTATGTTAAGGACAGCCTTATGCCTATCCCATGCATACTTAAATTCTGGCACTGTATTAACTTCTACCACTTCTGCTGGTAGGCTATTCCACTTATCTACTACCTTCTCAGTAAAGTAAAGCTTTCTTGCATCTAAAACAACGGTGTCCCTCTAGTTTTAAACTTGTCCTAACATTTATATTCCTTTGAAATGTACTTCCCTCCTGCACTTTGTTGAATCCCTTCATGTATTTGAATGTCTCTATCATATCTCCTCTCTCTCTCTTCTCTCCTCAAAGCTATACATGTTCAGATCCTTTAGTCTATCCTGATATTTATTTTCCTGTAAACCAGTCACCATTTCATAGCCCTTCTCTGAATTTTCTCTAGAGTATCTATATCCTTCTGGAGATGGGGTCTTCAGTACTTTACTCAATACTCTAGGTCATGTCTAACTAGAGATCTGTAGCATGGCATGACCACTACCCTTTTTCTGCTACTAATGCCCCTAGCTATTCAACCCAACACCCTGCTTGCATCCCCCACAGCTTTATTACATTGCCTGCATACCTTTAAGTCATTAGAAATAATTACTCCCAAATCCCTTTCCTCTGTTGTCTCTGACAGCACAGTAACCTTAATATTACATTTTCCTTTGGATCTTTATGTCCCAAGTACATTATTTTACATTCATCAACATTAAATTGCAGCTGCCACACTCTTGTCCATTCTTCTGATTTACCTAAATCATTTTTCATTTGGCTTATTCCCCCTGGAATGTCTACCCTTTTGCAGATCTTTCTATCATCTGCAAAAAGGCATAACTTACCCTGAAGACCTTTTGCAATATTACTAATAAAAATATTAAAAATAATGGACCCCAGTACAGATCCCTGAGGTACCCCATTAGTAACACTCCTTTTGTCCAAATATTCTCCATTGACTACCACCCTCTTTCTCCTGTCACTCAGCCATTGCCTTATCCGTTTAACTGTTTTTACATCCAGACCCAAACACTGCAATTTACTGAAATCAATAAATGCTTTACTGAAATCTAGATAAGCTATATCTATTGCTCCCCCTTGGTCTATTATTTTAGTTACCCAGTCAAAAAAAAATCTATGAGGTTAGTTTAACACGATCTCCCTGCTGTAAACACATTCTGTTTGGCATCTTGCAAGCCATTCAAATTCAGATATTCAACAATTCTTTCCTTTAACATAGTTTCCATTAATTTTTCCACTACCGATGTAAGACTTACTGGTGGAACAGGCATCGGCCCGTCAGGTGCTAAGGGAGGGTTGTCTGCTCATTTACCCTTTCTCTGCCATCGCCGCCACCACCACCTCAGACAGCAGAGTAGAAAACAATGGGGACATATGAATTTTCCATATTTTTTGGACACTTCAGTTAACTTTTTTTTGGGAGCACATACTTTGATTTTAACCGGATTTATGGAGCAATTAATTGATTGTGTTGGCATTCTCTGTGTATGTAACTCTGACATCTGGGCATGGTTTAACCCTTTGGGTGCCACAGAGCTACACAACACATGGCACTCAAGGGGTTAAACAATGCACAGATGACAGAGTTATGTTTGGGCACACATCATTTAATATGTCTTTTTTCACAGGAATAACAGAACACAGAGAAAGGAGAAAGGGAAAATAGAAGACGAAGATTAGAGAAAATAAGAAGGAGGAAGAGAGAAGATAGAAGACTGAAGACAAAGATTAAAGAAAGAAGATAGAAGAAGCCGGACAGTAACACAGATGAGCTAAAGATTGGTGCTTGAAATTATCTCGGACACCTGTCGTTCACTTTTTCCTTTGATGTTCTCATTGCTACTATTTAGCAGCCGTTTTGGGAACTTATGTCGCGATGCAAGAAATGTTCGCATCTGATAAATTTTTGTGCGCAGATAGATTTTGCGCATGTTCTAGTCCAGGAAGCTGAATACCGAACACTTCTTGAATTGCACATAAAAAAATCCTTTTTAGGACAACACTACACAGATATAGAAATTCATTTGCAATGCCACTTACTGCATTAGGTGCATTCGCTATTCCACTCACACAGATTTGTTAATTCTGGCCATGCCCACAAAAAATATGCGCAGCCATTCCCTAATCTTTAATTTTTGTGCGCAACTCAACAAAGTCATGCACCAACCTATTCCCTAGTGGTTTTCACATGGGAAACAGTGATTGCGCACTTTTCCTGCATCGCTCCAGTAATGCACAAAACGGATGTTTGGCCACAAGTCCTCTTCTGTAGCCTAACATTTGTTGTGCTTTCACCTGGTAGTGCAATTGAATACGGAATTAGAAATTTTATTCTGTCAGTCAGTAGACAATTTAGCCCTACTGGCTGTTTTACCACATGAAATTGAATCAAGGCCGTGGTGTCCAATATTAAAGTAGGCGAACATTTGAGAAACAGTGATCACAACATGGTTACATTTGAGATCAGTTTGGCAAAGCATAATTGCATAAGTTCAAACAAAAAACGCTCAATTTAAAAAAAAGCTAACTTCAAAATGTTAAGAACATCAATGCAACACAGACTGGGATAAATTATAGGCAAAAATACTAAGGAAAAATGGTCAGAATTTAAATTTAGGTTGCAGAAATGTATTCAACAGTATATATCAGTGGGGAACAAATGCAAAAGAAGTAGATCATAGCCAATGTGTTTAAATGCAAATGTAAAGTAGTAAATAACAATGAAAAAAGGCATTTAATCTATTTAAGTCTGAAGGAACAGAAATGTTTTTCTTGAAACACAGGGAGAGCAACAAAGATTGCATAAGGCAATTAGGTTAGCAAAATAAATAATGAAACTTGAATTTGGAGAACAAAACTAATCCAAAAACATTTCTAAATCCATAAATAGCAAAACACTTGAGAAAATACCTTGGCACTTTCAAAAATGAGATGGGTGAGTTGTTTAGAGAGGAGAAGGAAAAGGCAGATTTCTTTGCATTGGTATATACCAGGGAACAGGAAATGATAGAAGAGCCTCAACAAGTAACAAATAAAACACAGCATTATCAGATATTGGGTTACATAAGAAGAGGTCTTAAGAAGACTGAACAAAATTAAAGGGATAGAAATGTCTATATTAAACTTTATCTCCGATTCTTCTATAAGGTTTTTATAACATATATTGCTATGTTTAATTACTTGCGTGTTTGTATTTCATAAGATATTAAAGCTGAAAGGATCCCCCTCCAACCCCTTCTCTCCGCTTCCTCTTAGAGCTGCAATCCGGTCGTGGGACCAGATGGATGCATCGAGCGACAATCTTCAATTAGTAAGTATAAGGAAAACTTTGCCCTCCTTGATGAAGGAGGGCAGGATTTTCCTTTTACTTAATGATGATTGCCCCTCGCTGCACCCATCTGGACCAGACAGACAGGCAGCGTGACTCAGCCAAAAGGGGCAGGAGGGGGATCCTTTCAGCTTTAATATCTTATGAAATACAAACATGTAAGTAATTAAAAATAGCGATATATGTTATAAAAATCTTATAGAAGACACGGAGAAAAAGTTTAATATAGACATTACTGTCCCTTTAAGACTGACAAACCACTGGGGCTTGATGATATACATTTCAGGTTTCTTCAGGAACTCAGTCCAGTGTTAGCAAGACCTGTCTTTTTACTCTTTAAAGGTATAGTAATGGTTAATTTTACCTTGATGTAATATTGTAGGCATTAAAAAAAGATTGATGCAAGTCTTATCTTTCAAACCTTTATGGTTTGAGAGATATCACTTGGTAACGTTACCTCTTCCTGTCTGTTTTAGTCTAGTCAGCGTTCTATGGGACAGCTGCAGATTCCGGTCATTTGACCAAATGGAGGCTCTTTAGCAGAGCCAAAATCACTGTATTTAGAAATACATACTTCATTGGAATGGTCTACAAAAAGTGTGCTTGCAAACCAGGCACACTTTGTAGACCATTCCAATGGTTTCTAAATAGTGAGATTTGGCTCTGCTAAAAAGCCTCCATCTGGTCAAATGACTGGAATCTGTAGCTGTCAGCGAGATGGCAGACTTCACCGAAACAGGCAGGAAGAGGTAACTTTACCAAGCGATATTTCTCAAACCATAAAAGTTTGAGAGATAAGACTTACATCAATCTTCATCTTTTTTAATGCCTACAATATTACATCAATGTAAAATTAACCATTACTATCCCTTTAAAGATTATTTCTCCATAGACTCAGTGCCACAAGATTGGCATAAAGCAAATCTAGTGCCTTTTAACAAGGGAACTAAAACAGAACCTAGGAATTACAGACCTGTGAGATTGACCTCTGTAGTGGGAAAATTGCTAGAAGGGATAACAAGGGATTATATTCAGGATTACACAGCAGAAAATAAGATTATTAGCAGGAATCAACATTGTTTTAAGAGGAATAGATCATGCCAAACTAATATTTTGAGCTTCTATGAAGAAGTAAGTAGTAAGGCATTTGACACAGTGCCACACAGGAAGCTCGTATATAAAATAAGGAAAATGGGGCTCGGGGATAACCTTTGCAATTGGATAGAAAACTGGATGAAGGAGAGGGAACAGTGTGTCATTATAAATGGACACTTTTTCAATATAGTTGAAGTTGAGGGGGGAGTATCTCAGGGTTAAGTACTTGTTCTACTGCTTTTAACATATTTATAAAGTATAAAGTCATGCAGTTTGGAAAAAAATTCCATTGCTACTTATGTACTTAATGGAATCATTTTAGGGGACTAGTTACTAGAGAAAGACCTGGGAACCCTTAAACTACAAACTTGAAAGCAGTGACCATTGTCAAATAGCAGTAGCATAAGCAAACAAAGTCCTGTCTTGTATAAAAAAGGGGTATTGAAACAGAAGAGGATAACATCACGTTGCCACTGGACAAATCATTGGTAAGACCTCACCTCTAATATGCAGTGCAGTTTTGGGCAACAGTTCTGAAAAAGGATATTGTAGGACTAGAGATAGTACAAAATTAATCATGGGAGTGGAAGACTTGACATATGAGGAATGTCTAGACAAACTTGGTTTATTTACTCCAGAGAAAAGACGACTAAGAAGAGATCTTGTCACAATGTACAATGAGTATATGAGGGGTCAATATAAAGATCACTCTGGTGAGCTTTACATTCCAAGGCCTGATTAAATGACCAAGGACCACCCCTTAAGATTAGAGGAAAGGAGGAAGGTTTTTTGGTTTTTACAGTAAGGTCTCTTAAACTGTGGAATTCCTTGCCCAAGTATGTGGTAATGGCAGATACAATTAATACATTTAAGAGATTAGCTACATTTCTTTCAAGAGGGAACATACAGGGTTATAGTGTGTGTTAGTAGACAAAACAGGCAGTTCTGAAATAGACTAACCTATTTGGCAGCAGAACATCTTATATAGTTCTCATTTCTCTGGGTTATGAGACAAAGGTTGACCTTTATGGACTTTTTTCAACCTAATTTACTATGTGACTACTGTGTAATCATAATACAACTTGCTCTGATCCAAAAGATTGAGTTACAACATTTACAGACAGATACATTTCCCATGTGTGTTTAACCCCTTTACAAATATAACTCCCACTTACCATCAACCAAACTGTAAATTAGCATTTAACACATGATTGTATTTAAAACCTTGTATAAAGTATTAAAATAAAGAAATATATAAATGCAATTAAATTCACAAAACAAATGGATTTTTTCATAATTTATTTAACCCCTTCAGTGCCAGAGGCTCGGGCCATTTTCTGAACCCTGCAGGCCAGACACTTTTTCAACATTTTTGCTATCCTTCCGTTTAGGCTTGATTTCCTCTGGGGATTTTTAGTTACATATGGAAAACTATATATTGTTTTTTTCAGAACGAATTGAGCTTTCTTGTTATACCTTACATGAAGAGAATTTTACATCGAGCAAAAAGCTATGATGTCATAATGACAAAAAAAAGTGAAAATTTACTAATTTTGCTAAAATCACATACTATGTATCAAAAACATTTACCTTGATTGAAAAAGTTTCAATTATTTGAAAAAGCCTCGAGTCCCCTGAGTAAAAAAATACCAAATTTGTATAGTTTTACCTACGTCCATGGCTAGCGTAGAGCCCTAATCACCAGCAGCGCAAAATGACATTTTCAACTTAATAAACTAATATGCGCATTCTAGGGTTTTTGTGGTAAAACTACCCTAAAACAGTGGAATAACTATATAAAACTATATATTTCTGGAAAGTAGACAACCTGCTGCATCTAATGAGGGGTGATTTTCCTTGTTACCCCAAGCCTGGTGTGCACAAATGTCTCCAGAAGATGGCGCTAATGAAAAAAAAAAGGCATTTTCTTACATTTCTGCCCCTTCAAATGTACTGAAATGTGTGCAAACCATGGTATTTCCAACTGTATTCATTAGCTAGTGCTCTTAGGAGAAAAATGACACCCCATTGGTATGAGTTTAACTACCTCAGGGGGCGCTAGAAGTGCAAAACGACACCCACTACAATTTCAAATTTTTCTAACATTTTCTCAAACATTACTTGTCTGTACACAAATGGTTACAACAACTACAGAAGTGAAGAAAGGGTACACAAACCATACCATTTTGAAAAGAAGACACCCTGCCGCATCTAATGATGGGTGACTTGCCTTGTTACCCCAAGCCTGGAGTGCACAAATGCCTCCAGAAGGTGGCGCTAATGAAAAAAAAAGGCATTTTCTTACATTTCTGCCCCTTCAAATGTACTGAAATATGTGCAAACCATGGTATTTCCAACTGTAGTCATTAGCTAGTGCTCTTAGGAGAAAAATGACACCCCATTGGTATGAGTTTATCTACCTCAGGGGGCGCTAGAAGTGCAAAACGACACCTACTACAACCTCAAATTTTTCTAACATTTTCTCAAACATTACTTGTCTGTACACAAATGGTTATAACAACTACAGAAGTGAAGAAAGGGTACACAAACCATACCATTTTGAAAAGAAGACACCCTGCTGCATCTAATGATGGGTGACTTGCCTTGTTACCCCAAGCCTGGAGTGCACAAATGCCTCCAGAAGGTGGCGCTAATGAAAAAAAAAGGCATTTTCTTACATTTCTGCCCCTTCAAATGTACTGAAATGTGTGCAAACCATGGTATTTCCAACTGTATTCATTAGCTAGTGCTCTTAGGAGAAAAATGACACCCCACTGGAATGAGTCGACCTACCTTAGGGGTGCCAGAAGCACATAACTACACCTACCTGTTTGCTTCTTCGAAAATGGCTGCTTGTACTAAAATGTCCATAACTGTTAGAGACATGAAGGAAAGGTATAAAAGGTATACCATTTTGGAAAGTAGACATTCTCCCGCATCAATTGAGGGGTCACTTGCCTTTCTACCCCCTGGGCTGAAGTGCACAAATATTTCCAAAAGGTGGCGCTATGGGAATAAATACATGTTTTTTTACATTTCCACCACTTCAAAGATACTAAAATCTTTGAAAACCATAACATTTCCTGCTGTATTCAGTACCTGCTACCAACATGAGAAAAATGGTAGCCTATTTGTGTGGGTTAACATACAATATGTGGGTGCTAGGAACACGTACGTAAACCTGACACTTTTGTTTTTGAAATTATCTGCTTGCACTAAAATGGTTATAACCATAATAGATATGCAGAAAAGGTAGAGAAACAATGCCATTTTGGAAAGAAAACATCCTTCCGCATCTAATGAGGGGTCACGTGCCTTCTTACCCAAAGGCTGGTATGCACAAATGCTTCCAGGAGGTGGCGCTAGTGAAAAAAAAAGGCATTTTCTTACATTTCTGCCCCTTCAAATGTATGGAACTTTGTAAAAACCATGGAATTTTCAACTGCATTCATTAGCTAGTGCTCTTAGGAGTCAAACAACACCCCATTGATATGAGTTGACCTACCTTAGGGGGTGCTAGAAGTAGAAAACTACACCTACTACAACCTCTGATGTTTCTAACATTTTCTCAAATGTGACTTGCCTGTACAAAAATGGCTATAACACATTCAGAATTGAAGAAAAGGTAGATAAACCATACCATTTTGGAAAGAAAACAACCTGCCGCATCTAATGAGGGGTCACTTGCCTTCTTACCCCAATACTGGTGTGCATAAATGTTTCCAGAAGGAGGCGATATAGGAAAAAAACTGCATTTGTTTGCTAGTGCTCTTAGGAGTCAAATGACACCCCATTGGTATGAGTTGAACTACCTTAGGGGGTGCTAGAAGTAGAAAACTACACCTACTACAACCTCTGATGTTTCTAACATTTTCTCAAACCTGACTTGCCTGTACAAAAATGACTATAACACCTTCAGAATTGAAGAAAAGGTAGATAAACCATACCATTTTGGAAAGAAGACAACCTGCCGCATCTAATGAGGGGTCACTTGCCTTTTTACCCCTAAGTTAGTTGGCACAACTATTTCCAGAATGTGGTGCTACAGGAAAAAAAAAATTTTGTTTTACACATCAGTCACTTCAAAGATACTAAAATGGTTCAATGGCGTGGGATTTCCTAGGAGGACTTCTTGCCAGCCTAAGAAAAATGGTACCCCACTGCTGTGGGTTGACATACCAATTTACGCTACAGGAGCGTAGCTACCAGTGAAACAGAAATGGTAAAGCAAACAGTGTATGTGTGATTTTATGGCTAACAGATGAAAGAAGCTAGGGCGTCAGCCGGTGTACGTGCGGACCTGTGACTACAAGTGTAACAAAGTATGTGGGAGGGTGAGGGATTAGGCAGTGTGTGTGGGTATGAGCAGAGGAGCAAGGATGGTGGGGCAGTGTTTGATAGTGTGTATGGGAGATCTGTGACTACCAGTGTTGATAAAAAGTCCTGTGTGTGCCACAGGAAGGGGGTCGGCATTGAACTCCCCTCCTAGTGGCACACACAGGGTTAATTTGTGTTTTAATTTTTTTTTTTTTATTATATACCTCATTGAGGGGCATAAGGACCCCCTGATCCCTCCCCAATGAGGTCTTAGTAAAAAAAATATATATATATGTCCACAAACAGGGGACCCTGAGAGTGCCACAGGGGTCTCCAGCGCATTGCAAAGCAATGCATTGGATCCTTGTGGCACTCAGAGGGTTAATTTTTTTTTTATCATTACTTGGTAATCAGAGCTTGTTGGGGGGCCATCAGGACCAATCATGATGGCCCCCCAACAATCTCTGATAACGAAGTAATGATAAATGCCCTGTGTGTGCGCCACAGAAGGGGGGCTGCATTGGCCCCCCTTGTGGCACACACAGGGTTAATTTTTTTTTCTTTACTTTTATTTTATTATGGACCTCATTGGTGGGTGTCAGGACCCCTCTGATTCCCCCCAATGAGGTCTTAAAAAAAAAAAAAAAAAGGAATCAAAATAAATGTCCCTGTGAGTGCCAAAGGGGTTTCCAGCGCATTGCAAAGCAATGCATTGGACCCTTCTGGCACTCAGAGGGTTAATTTTTTTTATTATTATTACTTTGTAATCAGAGCTTGTTGGGGGGCCATCAGGACCAATCCTGATGGCCCCCCAACAATCTCTAGTAACAAAGTAATGATAGAAGCCCTGTGTGTGCCACATGAGGGGAGGGGGGTGCATTGGACCCCCCCTGTGGCACACAGGGTTAAAAAAAAAAATTTTTTTTTTTTTAATAATAGACCTCATTGAGGGGCATCATTGGGGGGATCAGGGGGGATCCCCCCAATGAGGTCTTTCAAAAAAAAACAAAAAAACCCCAAAGAAAAGACCCTGTGAGTGCTACAAGGGTCTCCAGCACATTGCAAAGCAATGTGCTGGGGACCACTGCGGCACTCACAGGGTTACTATTGGGTTTTTTTTGTTTGTTGGTTTTTTTTTTATGTATTCAGACCTCGTGGGGGACATCAGGACCCATCCTGGTGTCCCCCAAGTAATTGATCTCCCAGCGATTGGCGACTGCAGGAGAGCACAAGCTCTCCTGCCTTTCACTCCTACCACCGGGAGGAGTGAATCGCTTAAGGGAAACTTCCCTAACGTCATCGGTGATCATGTCACCGATGATGTTAGGAGGTTTCCCCCGGTCCCGCCCACTCCTACCCGGAAGTTCGGGTAGGAGAGACGGAAGAGGAGAAGCTGCGCTTCTGCTGCGCTTCTCCTCTTCTTTTATTGATCTCCCAGCGCGATCGGCTGGGAGATCAATAACAGGGGGACATGAGGAGTGATCCTCATGTCCCCCCACGATTGCCCAGCTTTTTTTTTTTTAAATGCGGCCACTGCATGCCGGTTATACCGGCTCATGCAGTGACCGCATTTTAGTGGGTACATTGTACGAGCTTGGCACAGCGGGTACAGCTGTCCAAACTCGTACAATGTACCCACTTGGCACTCAAAGGGTTAAAGTAAATGCATTTAATCCAGAAATAGGCTCACCCATTCCTCATACCTTGTTGTCCCTTACCATCAGTTTTTCCTGTCCTGTCGGTACTGCAGACTGAACAGTGCAGGATGCCAGCAGCAGGATGAGCAGAATCTGCATGCTGAACACTGTGTGGCAAGTCTTTAAGACTATAATAATAATAGTGTGCGCTCATTTATCACCTTCAACTTCTTTTTGCTTAGTCTCAGCTGCAGCTCTATATACACCTGGAGCTAATCACCCAGGCAGTGACGCACAAACCAAGAGCAATTAACCAACAAGTGGTACACTGGAGTAATTAAAGCCATAATTAGAGCTACTGTTTTATTCTTATGAGTACTTAGGGGTTTTTTTCACATAAGTTCCAAGAGTATATTCATGTAATATTCAAGTACTAATATTTTTTAAAGTAAGAGTGGGTTAGGAGTTGACACAGAATAGAAAATGAAAGACGGCCAGAATGAGCTGGAATGGTAATATAATATTTGAATAGAATGATGGGTATGAGGATCAATATCAAACTTAAAAAGCCTGTGCAAGAAACAGAAGGTAAATAGGGTAGCCTGTTTCATTTAAGAGACATCTAATGCAAGCTTCAAAGATCAGATGGAATATAGTGGCAATGTTTTTTTTTTCCTCTGTGACCATTTTCTCACAAAAAAGCTGTTTCTGCTTATTAACCTACATCAGGGTGGAAAAATTTAACAGACTGAAATGATTGAAACATATTGATTTAAGTAGTGTGTCATGCAGGTGGTCCTTGGGCTTGCACACTAGGATCTATTATGCAGTAGAGCGTACATTAAGATGACATGGTTGAAGTAGTGGTCAAGGATCAATCTAGGTCTTAAGACTATCAGTTATTTACACTTGTACAAAACTTGGGATAAGGATGGTTCTTACATACCCTGAAAGGGGAAATGGGTTAGGGAACATTAAGAGCATAAACAGGGTTAGATAAGGTATTTACTATCCGGTGTATGCCATACTGCTCAATATGGGCATCCAATGACAGATAGATGACATCCCACATGCAGTGTAAAATAGGGTTACTTTAGTCTATAAGACATTTAGGGCTTGGTCCAAATGTGGGCGTCGGCAGAAAAAACTGGCGACGGTGGCTTTGTACATCAAGTAAGCAATGCAAATGTTCCCACTAGTAAGAAAAAATGGCAGTTCTGAAACAAACATCACCCGTCTCCACAACATCAAAATATTGCCCATAGAGGACAATGTAGAAGTGAAGCCCAGAGCAATTCAAATGTTGGAGTTAAGTCTAATGAAAGTTAAATTGCAACATTTTCCTCCAGAAATCTAACACCCATTTTTTTTTTTTGCGAACATCACACAACTCAGAGTAGAAAACCACCATCGAGGAAAATAAAAGAGAGAGTTAGGTATAACACAAGACTGAACAGCATTCTCTGTGCTTCCCTACCCAGCCAGTAGGGGAACACAGAGAAGGCTTTCATCACCATGGACAGCATTGAATGCCATAGGGATGTGCACTGCTCACCCCTGTGGTATTCAAAGGTTTACAATAAACAGAAATAGTACACCAAGCACTACACAATGCCCCCCCCCTTCAACATCCCCCCCCCTTAGTATGTCGACATATATTGCATATATTCGACATACTAACTCCATTCGACATTCACCTCAGCGACTGCCATGTAGTGGACAAATTTGTCTTTTATTCAACACTTAACTTTGAGTACCAGAGAGGTAGGAAAGCATTGCTTAGCATGTGTTTCCTACCCCTCTGGTACCCAAAGGGTTAATAGGCAAGCTATGCCTGTATATGTGTGTGTATGTTAACAAGTTATGTTTCATTAACAAAATGTGTTTAACTTTAATAATATATACATTATAGCTCAAGGGGAGTATCATGACCCCTCATGACACCCCCCTAACACGAGGCCGACAAATGCCTGTCAATTACATTAAGCACAAATGAACTATGTGAAACATAGCTTATATGCACTTTTATGGTTACAGTAAAAGATCAGACCTCAAAGGGGGGCACCAGGACCCCTCCTGATAGCCCCCCTACCATGGATCATCTATCTATAATGATAGATGATCCATGGGGCGACCGTAAAGGCATTTACTGCCTTCTTGATGCTGCAGGCTTTACAGCCGCCCACAGCACCAAGAAATGAATGAATGGAGGGGAAGGGAGCGCTGCTGTCCCATCAATCAATAAGTCACCCGGGTCAAACCGGGTGACTGATTAAGTGATCAGAGCGCAGGGCTGCTTCCTCAATTTAATCTTTAGTTAGATCTCATTCATTTCTAATGCCCTACCTCCTGTGTCCCACTGCAATTAGCACTTTTGCTCCACTCTCCTGCAAACAGAGAGTGGAGCAAAAGTAGTAATTGCAATGGGACACAGTAGGTAGGACATTATAAATGAATGAGATCTAACTAAAGATACAATTGAAGAAGCAGCCCTGTGCTCTGACCGCAGCACTCCCTTCACCTCCGTTCATTAATTTCCTGGTGCTGCAGGTGGTTGTAAACGACTTCATCCCTCCTGAGTGCGACCCCATGCAGGGGACAATGTCGACGAGTGAGGAGGGGAGATAGGTATCTGAGGAAGCAGGCGGCAAATACAAGCTTGCCACCCTCTTCCTCTGATGCCTCTCTCCCATCCACCCGCTTCCTCCAATGCCTCTGTCCCCTCCAAGATTAAGTCCCCAGCCTTCTTTATGCTGTGGCTTAACAGCCACCCGCAGCATCAGGAAATGAATGAGTGGAGGTGAAGGGAGCGCTGCAGTCAGTGCGCAGGGCTGCTTCCTCAATTGTATCTTTAGTTAGATCACATTCATTTATAAATGTCCTACCTCCTGTGTCCCCTTGCAATTACTACTTTTGCTCCACTCTCCATCTGAAGGAGAATGGAGCAAAAGTACTAATCACAACGTGACACATGAGGTAGGGCAATAGAAATGAATGAGCTCTAACTAAAGATTAAATTGAGAAAGCAGCCCTGAGCACTGATCACTTAATCAGTCACCCGGTTTGATCCGCAGTGCTCCCTTCACCTCCATTCATTCATTTATTCATTTCTTGGTGCTGCGGGCGACTGTAAAGCCTGCAGCATCAAGAAGGTAGTAAATGCCTTTGGGGTCGCCCCATGGATCATCTATCATTATGGTCCTGGTGCCCCCCTTTGAGGTCTGATCTTTTACCATAAAAGCACATATAAGCTATGTTTTCATGTTAGAGGGGTGTCATGAGGAGTCATGATACCCCCCTTGAGCTATAATGTATATATTATTAAAGTTAAACACATTTCGTTAATAAAAAATAACTTGTTAACATACGCACACTTATACAGGCATAGCTTGCCTATTAACCCTTTGGGTACCAGAGGGGAGGAAACATGCTAAGCAATGTTTTCCTACCTCTCTGGTACTCAGAGTTAAGTGCTGAATAAAAGACAGATTTGTCCACTACATGGCAGTCCGAGGTGAATGTCAGATGGAGTTAGTATGTCAAATGTATGCAATATAAGTTGACATACTAAGGGGTGGGGTTGTATTTCTGTTTATTGTATACCTTTGAATGTCACAGGGGTGAGCAGTGCACATCCCTATGGAATTCAATGCTGTCCATGGTGCTGAAAGCCTTCTCTGTGTTCCCCTACTGGCTGGGTAGGGAAGCACAGAGAATGCTGTTAAGACTGTCCTACACAGTGGGAAGGAGCGTCTGTGATTTTGGGTTTTATGACTGAACTTTATACTTTTGGAGTGCTGTAATTGGCTGTGGTGCTAGGTAACATTTTTATCATGTGTTTTTAGGTAAGATTTTCTATGCGACGTAGGTTTAAGGTGAAAGTGTATGGCAAACCTTATGTACTTTTGATCTTCCTTTCTTACTGGGATATGATGGTACGCGTCCTGTAGATCTATTTTTGTCAAGCAGTTGTTTGGGCAAATTGATCTTATAACTGAGTTTATGGATTCCATCTTGAAGCGCTTCTGTACCAAGTACCTGTTGAGAGATTTCAAGTCTAGAATGATCCTGCATGCCCCCGATGTCTTTGGTACAGCAAACAGTATGGAATAAATCCCAGTAGATTTCTGCTCTTCTGGGACTTTCCTCACCACATTCTTCTTGACTAGGATTTGGACGTTTCCTTTGAAAAGTTTTGCCATCTTTGAATTCCTTGGAATCCTTGAGGACTTTAATTCCTGCTTTAAAGGGGTCTTTCTGAAGTCCAACGGATATCCTGTCTGTAGGATAGAGTGAACCCACTTGTCCTGAGTTCCCCAGCGATCTACAAACTTCTGCAGGTGACCCCTACCTGTTCCTGAGACAGGACCCGCTGATCTTCATAATTCTTTCTTAAATGAGGTCTTCCTAGGGAATTCTCTTCTAAAGGAACCCCTTGTGTTTTGGCTAAACTGTCTCTTGGATTCTGTTTGTCTGTTCTGGTATCTATCTTGACCTCGAAAGGAGTAATTCTTAAATTTATAATGAGAGGAGCAAACAGGAGATGATCTGTTTCTTCTGGCTTGGGGTAGAAAGGCACTACGGCCTCCTGTAACTTTATTATTTCTTCTAAATGATCTCCAAACAACTTTTCCCCTTTGAAGGGTAATGAGATAAGCTTGTTTTTAGAAAGTATGTCTGCTCCCCATGATTTCAGCCAGAGCGCCCGCCTTGAGGATACTGCCAGCGCCGAAGCCTTTGCTGCCAGTCTGACTGAATCCAACAATGCATCTCATAAGAAGCTATTTGCCTCTTTGATGAAAGCCACTTCTTTTAACAGCCTAGATCTTGAGACTGATTAATCAATTTTCTCTTCTAATGCACTTAACCAGATTCTCTTAGTTCTGGAGATGGATGCGACAGCTGTAGCTACTTTAATATTGTTTCCTATTAAGGTGTATTGTTTCTTCAAGACAGCCTCCATTCTCCTTTCCATTGGATCTTTTAGAGCCAACCCATCTTCCAGAGGAATATTTGTGTGTTTTGCCAAACCTGACACAGCAGCATCAATTTTAGGAGGGGTAGACCTTAGGCTAACATCCTCTTCTTGAAATAGATACATCCTTGAAAAGCTTTTTGTTGTACCAGGTCTCATCAGGCTTTTTCCATTCCTCCTGTACTATAGTGGTGATGGAATGATTTACAGGAAAAGTAGGGGATGTCTTTTGATTTCCCAAAAAGGCTGCATCCATAATGCTGAGTCCTTTCTGCTCTTCTTCCATACCTAGTGTTTTTCTTATATTTTTGACAAAGCAGTCAATCTTTTCTAAGGCAAATCAACCAACTCCCTCAATGATTTCACCTTCCTCTGATGTATAATCGGATGGTTCATGGCTGTTAGATTCACCCATATCTACATCTTTGGCAGAAGTAGAGGTACCTTCACCTGGATCCTCTGTTCTTGCTCTCTTTTTTGGGTTCACAGCATGTTGCATTGCTACAAAAGTTTCCTTCATAGAGTTCTGCATCCAGGACAGAAAATTTTGAAACTGCTGTGGAACTTCCTGCCCACCAGCTTTCTTTAAACATTCAATGCATAATTTTAAACCTTCAACAGGCAGATTTTTCTTGTCATAGCCCATACAAGATTTAACCTTAGCAGCCTTAACTTCTGAACTACCACAATCTTTGGGGACACTAGAATCAGACTTATCTTTAGAACTACTACTTTTAGCTGGGTAGACATCCTGACTAACTGGACTAGAAAGATAACACAATATTTTATTAAGCTAACTATTAAAATTCAAATTTCAGCAATTACTACCTTTCACCATGCTGGACCTCCGTTTAAATAGCTGCTGCGCTTCACCACTGGAACGCACGCCATTCAGGCGCCTTTTCTCCCATGCGGAGATAAATTCCATGCCGGCAACCGCTTCTCCCTTCCATCCTGCTTGCCCCTGTTGATGATGCCGCCTCTGCTGACATCATCCTGATGCGCCCGGTACCACGAGGAAGATGCTGTCCGATGTAGGAAGCCAGGTATTTCGGCAATGGGGGCAAACAACAGAGCGCTATGGGCACATTTTTTAAACTCCTATCCACATACACTGTGGGAGAAGGAGTAAATACATCTGCTGTTTCGAAGCAGATGATCAGAGCCATGCAATCCCGAATTCGTCTTTTTTTTTTTTTTTTTTAATGAAGGCAGAGAGGCTACTCACCTCACATCCTCCAGCTAGTAGGACCGAAGATAACTGGAAACGGAAGGGGAGGAGTAGACATAGACATATCACAATTTGTTCGGTCCTACCAGCTGAAGGTGGAGGATAAAACCCAATGTTAACTCAGTGCTGGGGAGTACACAGAAGAAAAACTGATTATTCTGTATGACAGGAACCTTAGGACACTGGAGCACAGCCTAAACAGGTCTCAATCCTACTGAGGAACCCAGAGGTACAGAGTGGACCCATACTTTTAGACAGATTCTAGGGTCCTAAACTAGAGACCGCCCTACAACTCCCCTCACTTGCCTCTGGATGATCGGACTGATCAATGTGAACCAGCCAATAAGAGGAATGCAGACAGACATTTTGCGGCTTTTATATATAGAGCATATTTACTATCATACAATAAAAGAAAATATTTGTAAAAATATTCAAGAGCAGTCACTCAAGAGGTACAATCAAACTTTAGAAAGAGAATTACATAAAACCTGTCTGTGTATGGGGGAGGGAATTAAAGTGGAACTTTCTCCCCCCAATAAACTTGACCCTACTAGGTCCATCTACTAAAATGGTCTATAAATTCTGTAATTTTGTTTAACGCACTAGTGTAATAGAAAAAAGCGAACTGGAAAATGGCCTGTGATGTCAGTGAGGTACAGGATGTACTGCACCACTCTATAGAACTATCTTGTGTCCTAATTTCTCCACCCACCACCCATCCCAGCTATCGCCATGCTTACGAGAGAAGTGACAGGCTTTAGGAGCAAAATCATCAGCTGCTGAGAGGGAGAGTGCTGCCAATAGTTGGAAAAGTAATTAAGATGGCATCACTCTCAATAATGGATGACAAATAGGTAACATTTAAGGGATAGTTTCACAAAAAAGCAGCTCTGATGAATCTTCATAGTATTTGGGCCATGGAGAGCATTATTTCAATACTGTCCGAGTTGTATTTCACGAGTAATTGAAGGATAAACTATCCCCCTCCTGCCCCTTTTATTAAATGCAACACTGCTCACCTCAGAGCAGCAAGACTGTATGGATGGATCACAGAGAGGGACAATCTTCAGTGAGCAAAAGGAAAAAACCTGAAAAGGGGAGCAGGGTTTTCCTTATGCTCACAGTAAGAAGACTGTCCCGTGCTGCGACCTGTCCGGTCAAGAGACCAGATTCTACATCTGAGGGGAAGGTGGCTTTATCATTCAATTACCTCTTGAACTACAACTCTGACAGTATTGAAATAACACTATCCATGGTCCAAATACTATGAAGATTATTTGGAGTGGCTTTTTGTGGAACATTCCTATCTCTTTAACTTAGAATGATGCACTTTTAAAGAATTCATAGGCAGTTTTGATTATGTTTCAGTGTAATAAAGGAATGGGACTGGGGATCTAAGAACATGAAAGGGTCACTTTAGGTCAACTTTGAAACCTAATAATGGATGACATGAGCAATAATGTGCGTATCTGAAATAACTGCACAGAGAATTGATAACATACATTTATAAAAACTGTGTTATCAGATCAATATATGAGAGATAGATAGATAGATAGATAGATAGATAGATAGATAGATAGATAGATAGATGTGTGTACCAAATAAAGTGGCTACCATCTATGTAGTACTTCGTAGGACCCCCCCCTTTGCTTTCAGAACAGCCTGAATTCTTCACAGCATAGATTCAACAAGCTGATAGAAACATTACTTAGGAATGTTGGTCCATGATGACTTGATAGCATCACGTAGTTCCTGCAGAATTGTCAGCTACACATGCTGCAAACCTCCCATTCCACTTCATCCCAAAGTTGTTCTATTGGATTGAGATTTGGGGACTGTGCAGGCCATTGGAGCAAAAGTCACTGCCACGTTCGTAGAACCAGCTAGAGATGATGTGTGCTTTATGATATTTTGCTTGAAGTAACCATTTGAAAATGGGTAGACTGTGGTCATAAAGGATGCACATGGTCAGCAACAATGCTTAAGCATGCTATAGCATTTAAATGATGGTTAATTGATATTAAGGGGACTAATGTGTACCAGAAAAACATTTTCCACGATATTACACCACAAGCAGTCTGTACCATTGACACAAGGTAGGGGGAATGCATGGATTCATGCTCTTTATGGTAAATCAAAAAAGTAGTTGCTTATAGTGTTACTGGACACTTCATATCACTGAAAATCTGTGTGACCTGTGTCCACATGGCACTATTAAGAGACCAGTTTTGTGCTATAATGTTGCCGGGACATTAACGTAATTGTAAATATTTAGCGATTATTTTCATTTAAAATACACAAACACACCTATTAAAAATGATAGATGAGAGTTTAAGTTTTTTACGCCCATGTGTATCAAGAATGCTACAAAGGAGTGCCAAAACTGTCCTCTCTGTGTGTAGTCTAGATTATTTAACCTTAAATATGTATGGTTACTGATTGGGTCTTTATCACAGTCCCCGTGATTCCCTGTCAATCTTAGCTGTGTTACCTGTGCATTGGAGGAGGCTGTTTGGCCCGCCCAGGATGTCCCTTTTTATACTGGCTCTTGGGCATTTGTCAGTTGCTCTTTCGTGGTGTTCCTGATCCTGTGCCTCGTTGCTGAGTTCCTGAGTCTCCTGTGTACCGATCCGGCTTGTCTGACTACTCTTCTGATCCTGCTCCGTGACTGACCCGGTTCTGGCTGACGACCCTGCTCCGTGATTGACCCGGTTCTGGCTGACGACCCTGCTCCGTGATTGACCCGGTTCTGGCTGACGACCCTGCTCCATGATTGACCCGGTTCTGGCTGACAACCCTGCTCCGTGATTGTCCCGGTTCTGGCTGACAACCCTGCTCCGTTATTGACCCGGTTCTGGCTGACGACCCTGCCCCGTGTTTGACCCGTTTTCCGGCTGATGTTCCTGCTACCGTATTGATCTGGTTCCGGTTGACGTTCCAGTCCTGTGTGCTGTTCCAGTGTTCCTGAGTAGCTCCGGTCGCTCCGGCGACATTCTGAACTGACTGGTATCTCACTGATCCTCTCTCTCTACCGAGCTGTTGCCTGAGGTTGCTATTCACTCCGCTGTCTGCTGAGCTGTTCTCTCCTGTACCGAACCAGATTAACATGTGCAGTGCCTGTAGTCTCCGGTTACGTGCCTCATATACACTTGCCAAGCCTCTGGTTACCCTTAGAGCCTGTTACGATTTGAGCCCGTAAGACCTAGCCTAACCATCACTCGCAGAGCACTGTCCATTCCGGTGTTCGGTGCGCACCGTGACCGTTCCGGTTGGCGCTGGTAGTCTGTCCGCTCTTGCAGTGTGGATTCTGTGCGACACCAGAAGGGTGTCCTGGCTCTGGTTCACAAACACTCAGGGTGTACGTTATCTTCTGCACTTCCCAGTGCTCCGGCTCACTATAGCTTGTGCAAGTAACCGTCTATCTTGGCACCCTAAGGGTGTTTGGGCGCAATCCTGTTGGCACACGCAGGGTTACTACCGAGTTCACGTTAAGGGCGATTCAGGTTCTGGTCTCTTCAGCTCTAGCAGTAGCGTTCCTCCTAATCCCACGGTGGTGGTATTGGCTCAGCTCTGGGCTATATGTGCGCTCCATTTTACTACCTTCAGAGTGATTCAGTGCAGACACTATATTCCTTTCTCACCATCAAGAGACTGTTTCATATCCTGGGCGTTGGCCAATCTAGGACTGAGTTGCTTCAGTTGCTCCTCTTTAATCCTGTGTGGTATTCCCCAGTCTATTGTCGGGCTATTTATATGAAGGTATCCAAAGGGTTAAACAGAGAACCACTCAGGTTGGATTTCTTCACTTAAATAGTCAATTGACAATAAAATAATTCGAGAACTTTATCTTTAATATGTATTGACACGCTACTTCACAGTAACGAATTGATCACAAGAATCAATCCTTCATATTTGTGCAAAAATATATCTATTTTATTAAATTACAATATACAATGTATATATAAATATCAGCAACAATGAAATATATAAGTGACTAGCAATAATAATAGGTACACAGAAAATCAAACCACGCTTATTTATCATAAAGATTACCAGCGGTCAGGGCCGGCCCTTACATGGGTCCCGGTGGGGCCATGGACCCAGGCGGCACTTTTTCAGGGGCGGCAATTTGCTGCCCCAAGGCATGCGCATGCACATCATAGACACAGCAAGGCAGTGACACAACTTCTTCTTCTGACATACCAGCGCCTCCCAGACACCACACAGAACCCCCTCTCAGCCTCTCTGCGACCCCCACAGCACGGACACACAATCTCCCCTCTCACTCCGTGTCACAACCCTCTCTTTCTTCTCAGAAAAACTTTAACCAACAAGTCGGAGCGGCGTGCACACGGGTGCCCTCTGCTGGTCACAAAGCATTATGACACTGTTTCAACAATAACATGGATAACACAGAGGTTCCTTGCTGCACACAGCAGTAGTGACAGCACTTCTCTCCAGACACAGCAGCCAACATGTTGACATTGACGTATGTATATTTAAATGCTCACATGCAAAAGAGGCTGACGTGCTAGATAAAAGTGGTGCAATTCTGGAGCAATTCATTCCCTATATCACAATTTGTATACCTGAGGATTACGTTACGTCACTTTGTGTATCAGCCTCACTGATGTGACCAGATTTCCTCTTTAGTGCAGGATACTTATGAAACTTTCATTCTTCATGGCTGCATTAGAATCAATACAACCAGACAACATATGTTTTCATTGAGAGTCTGCTTACATTATCAGTATGGAGGGGGGCTGGTCACTGCATTATGAAGGCAAGTCTGGAGCAAATATGGTGAAAAATAATTTTGTAGCTTTGCAGATTGATTAGAGAGGTCTTTCTAAAATGGTTCAAATGAGTTTTGCTCAGGAATTGCACCAAACTGCTGGACTACACACAAACATAAAACTAAAAGCACACTCACACACACTCTTACCCACACTCTCTTTTTCTCACATATACATTCAAATACACACACTAATTAAATGTGAAGCAATACTGGGTCAAACCAGTGTTTCCTAGTCTAAAATCTGAACCAATCACCTGCTTATTTAGCCTCTACATTGTTCCCATTTATACCAGAAGAGTAAAGGCATAAGTCCTACTTGTTTTGTGTGTGTTCAAGCAGCGACGGCCCTTACACAGGTCCCGGTGGGTCCATGGGCCCAGGCTCATATTAAATGGATGTAAACTTGAAGTTGTAATGTAACAAATGAATGTACATTACAATTCAATATAGTCCCACAGCTACTCAGATGATAATCATATGACAGTCATAAGAAAAGATGGTATGAGTGTGCTGTGTGCCCTCGCTTTCAATTTGCCAAATGTAGACAGATATTGGTACCCAAAAAGCCATGTAGTCTCACATGGGCTGTGTCAGACTACACGGCTTTGTGGGTATCATTTCTGCTTACATTTGGCATATTGAAAGTAAGGACACACTCATACCAGCCTGTTATGACTGTCATTTGTCATCTAAGTAGCTGCAGAACTATATTGGACTGTGATGTATATGCAGTTGTTATGTTGCATGTTTACATCCATTTAATACTTGGACATATATCCATTCCACATATTGTGATTGCATTTACTCTGTACTGCATACTCAGTACTCCACACTTTAGGTATTCTCATTGTAATAAATATTTGTGTTTTTTGCTGTGATTACTACAATCCCACCTTTAATGTACTTTCTTTTGTTCTGTATTTTTGCTCTGTTTTACACCCCCACGCACCATTTTGTCTTTCTACACCCCAACCTGAACAAAAATTCTTATTTTATCTCCAGTGTATGCTCAGGGGGTCCCCCAGTCTATCTGATGCTCAGCTGTTGGATGATGGCCATTTCAGTCCAACAGGAGTGGGAATACCAAAGGGCTCTGTTATGGGGAGTAAAGGGTATCCCCATCTTCTATCCAACTTTCTTTCTGTGGTGGCGAATAGCATGTGCACAAGTGAGCATATATGTGTATGAGTAAGTGTGCATTGGTGTAAGATTTTGTGTGTGGGTGTGTGAGATTGTTAGAGTGTATGTGAATCTGCATGTAAGTTTGTATACAATATTTGTGGGCGTGGTTTGGGGGGGGGCAGCATTTCATCCTTGGACCCAGGCAGCACAATGTCTTGGGCCGGCCCTGCCAGCGGTGCAAGGGTTAACCACACATAGGTCTATTCAGAGGTATAATAACAATAATTGCATTCAGCAGCATAGAATAGGTTAATTGATTGTTACAATTAATATAATACAGTTGGCTGCAGGGTCTCTTAATACCTCTGGCCCAGAAACTGTATAGACTATGCCAATTATGATGTAAGGGGTATTGTGAGATGAATTAAATAATTCCTCTAACAAGTCCTTGTATCATATATCAATAATAATCAAATTTAGGGAATAACTGGAATAAAATCCCAGATTTAAATCACTATAATTTAATTATCCACTGAATTCAATACTGAATACCTCTGAATAAAATATATAAATTGCAATTAATATAGTCAAACAAAGATTATATAAATAATCTACCAGAATTAATCCAGTAACATATGTCTATAAAGTAACCAACTTCAGGCAACATATATTATGACAATAGCAACCTATATAACACCTATAGGCACTCCAAGGGTTAATCCACACGTTTAAAACAGATGCCACACCCAGCAGTTATTTTGTCTATTGAGATAATACCTTCAATTACAAAATAAAAGCCTAGCACATATACAGAGAATTCCAAAGAAAACACCACTAACAACAGACAAATAGCAGTTAAAGGGTTAATAACTGGATTCAAAGAATATCCTGTATCAAATATTAACTATATAATCTTCCCAGAACCACAAAATATTACTCTAGGAATACCAAGACTTATATTAGCTAATAAATAACCCACGCTATATACTGTATTACACTGATTGGCAATTTATAACATTTCCCAATAATTATATAGATTCTATTATTTCCAGAATTTAATAGCTAAATCTAGCTTATTATAAATTATCCCAAATGGTTGGCCAGTCCACTTAAGACAATTATAAAACTATATTTCTTCAAACAGAAGAAAAATTGTGAAATTCTGGATTAAATGAATCTAAATGAATAAATGATATAGTTACCAATCAAAGTTTCTTTGTATTTCTCTGTGAGATGGCAGGATCAGGACTTTTATCAGCAAAGCCTTCTTTTGTCGGGAATCACCAGGAGTTCTTATTCAGGAAGTCACCCAAGAGAAAGACCTTTTTTTCAGGAAGTCTAAAGACCCTTAACTAAGAATATTTGGGGATTATATTGACAAATTTTGCCTTATCAGTAATCCCCACCTTTGTCTGATGATTGGACAAAGATCCATCTCATTATACCGTGACATCACCGGTCTGCCCTGATTGGATATTAATATATCCCTAATTATTCAAGGAATGTGGATAATCCCAGTCATAATGCTCTCAAGACTCTAGGTGGAGCTCTTACTCTACTTTAGAATTTTACCTATAATCAGTTTTATGTCAGATCATGTGGCTTTCGTCAAGACTGAGAAAGGTCAGTAGGGTTATCAAAAACCTCATAAACCAGTAATTTTGCTATGTCTTTCACATAAGGGAGTCTGTCTCTCTTAGCCGTTTTGTCTCCAACTGACTATCAATCTGCCATTCAGTTATTTTTTCCTCCCTACCTTGGACTAATGGCTCATTGTTCACATATGATGTAATTTGAACACATTTTAAACAGAATTTCAGCTAATTCTACAATTAGAATTAACCCTGTATTGTCCCCCAGGACAAAGTCTCTGACATAATCCCCCTTTTAGCAAAAGATTTTCTAACTTGATAAAAGTTCTAAAATATTATTGCTAAACTGGAGGAGACTGTTGTCATCTTCTTCCTGTGACTGGGATCGTCTCTGAAGTTAATACAGTTCGCTTCAGTTCATCAACTACTTAATGGCATCGGCTTGTTCCCAAAAGACGAGGCACTTATTGTTCTCTTCAATAACTGGAACAATCTCTCTGATTAGGGAATCCATATACCAATTTTGTTGATAGGAAGACATTGTGTCTAA
Organism: Rhinophrynus dorsalis; assembly: GCA_037306005.1. Lineage (NCBI taxonomy): Eukaryota > Metazoa > Chordata > Amphibia > Anura > Rhinophrynidae > Rhinophrynus > Rhinophrynus dorsalis. Next base: position 172,688,736 of record CM074724.1, read on the forward strand.
TACGAATAGTTGCTTGGCCTACTCAAGGATCTCCATAGTTTTGGCTTGAGTTGAAAAGGCACGCAGATCATATCAGACGCCCAGTTTTGGAAACAGGTGATGGGAGAAATAGCAAATTCTTCTTGGATGGCGATTTATGTAAACAAGTTGGCAGAACTCCTTTAGGATCCAAAGTCTTCTCTGTTAGGATGGCCTCCGGCATCTCTTGCCCAATGGTTCTTGATAAAAACACTGGAACCACGCTTGGCTGTGTCCGGAACTCCTGTCACAGAAGAAGGATGAATCACATCATGGCTTTGGCTTTGGCTGGAACTCCTGCAATCGAAGGAGGATGATCCACATCACGGCCTTGGTCTTGACGTCCATAACCATGGCAACTGTCAATTGACCTCACTCTTTTAAGGACTCTTTGGTCTAAAAGAAATGACACATGAATGATCTCATATTGATACATTTGTTGCATGTATACATACATGACAATACAGTTTAAATCAGTATCCCTATGACCATGGTACTGTTATGATTACTGTATATAGTTTTTGCACCAGTTTGTTTGTGGCCCTTGCTAGCCTTAAGCTAAACTATTATAAACTAACACTCTCTGTCTTTACTCTTCCCCCTTTTATAGAAGAATGACTCTCGGCTGTATGCTACAAACAAAACCTTGCTAAAAGGAAAAATAAAATTAGCATAACAACATTTTCAGAGAATCATAGAGCATAAAACCATTTGTTGACAAGATATGTTAGAGTGTTAGTGGGAAACATACATGCCACACAGACAGACAAAAGAGAGAGCGACGTTTCACTGAAACAAAAGAAGACAAGAGAACAAGATATGACAATGTCAGTTATACAATCAAGGATACTAATCCATCCAATCATTAATTAGGATCCTTGTTCTTCTTCCACTTCTCCTTCTATGATCTGTAACTGAGATTTAGGGTGACAAGCACGCAGTTGGTTTATATGAACCCACTTTTCTACAATTTCATCATTAATAGGGATAGAAACCTTATATGCCACTGGAGATAATTTATGGCCCTCTCCATGAGGGTAAGAATTTCTTCTCTCTTATCTGGTTTCTTGCAAAATTGTACAGATAAACACAATCATTTACCTCATACTCCCTTTTGGTGATTTTTAGATCATAGTAAGTTTTATTACTTACCACTGCTTTCTCCAGATTTTTCTGTGCAAACACAAATGCATGTTGTAAATGCTTACGTAACTGGTCTATGTATTGGTGTGTTGTGGAGGCATTAATTAGATTTTGATCGGAGGTACGGTATAGCAAGTGCTGGGGAAGGACCATCTTTCTACCTGTCATTAATTCAAATGGTGACATTTTCGTGGCTGCACTGGGAGTAGCCCGAATAGCCATGAGAACTAGGGGTAGTTTAAGATCCCAATCCTTACCTGATTCCTTAACAAACTTCTTGAGAATGTTAACAATGGATTGATTATATCGCTCCACCCCACCACTTGACGCAGGACGGTAAGCGATATGTAATTTACACTTTACCCCCAAGAGTTTCCAAAGTTTGTTCATCACTTCGCTGGTGAAATGACTACCTCTGTCAGATTCAATCCTCTGCGGTAGGCCAAACCTGGAGAACACATGGTTAATTAACAAAGCAGCGTCGGTTTCTGCCGTATTATTGTTTGCGGGTAAACATTCAACCCATTTGGTGAACAGACAAGTAACCGTTAGCATATACTTGTTCCCCCTTGCTGTCCTAGTAACCGGTCCTATAAAATCTATTTGAATATCCGACCATGGTAATGACATCCCCCTCTTCTGTAGTGGTGCACGATGAGTGGGGCCAGATGGTTGGAATTGGGAACACACCAAACAACCTTGACAATAGGTTTGTACATCTTTAAGCATATGAGGCCAATATGCATAATCGCGGAGAATCTCATACGTGATTTTATCGCCGCGATGCCCTGAAGTAGGTGCATCATGAGAATGTTGGAGCATTAAACCTCTAAATGCAGTAGGTACAACCCATTGTTGTATTCCATTTTTAGAAGTTCTGATTAACAGACCATCTTGTATATGGAATTGGGCCTTGGATCTCATCAAGATCCTTAAGTCTTCTTTTCCCACCCAGTGCTCCTCAGAAATTGGGTGGTTTAGGGGGTCTTCTATGTGCTTATAGAATAGCCCTATGATAGGGTCCCCCTTTTGACTTGTAATCAAGTCCTCACTAGGTGAGTCTTGAATCCACTGTGCTACCGGGGTGTCTGCTTCATTACGGGCTTGTTGCATAGTAACGGCATTTACCTGTACAGGACCCAATAGATGGGATATATCTAAGGCCTCTCCCTTAAGGGCGCCTTCTTTAGCCAATTGATCGGCTAGATCATTACCTTGTTTTTCAGGGCCTAGGACCTTAGAATGCCCCTTGGTCTTTTTCCAATAGATGGTAAGGCCATTTGATGTTACGAGATTGTCAACCTCACAAAACAATTTACCATGTTTCACTGGTTTATTATTGGATCGGAGCATATGGCTTCTTTTCCAACCTGGGAGGTATTCTACAAAGCTATGACGAACATAATTAGAATCAGTTATAATGACAAACTCCTTTATGTTATGCTCAATAGCTAGGAGGACTGTCTTATAGACTGCACAGAGTTCTGCCACTTGGCTACTCTGTGGTCCTAGACTATACTCTTTAGATATAATAGGGCACTCACCTGTCCAGGTAATCCCGATACCTGCCACCAGTTTTCTTTCATTACCAGTCGTGACATGGTAGGAACACCCATCAATGTACACGGTTGGTAAGGTTGTGCAATAGTTCTCGTCAAATGCCTTATAGGGGGAAAGCAATTGTTCCTCAAGGTAATCGTCTCCACTGGTAGCAGTCTCCATGGGAGGTGCTGAACAGTCATGGAGCTCGGCGAGTCCTTGAGCTACAGGATTCTTCCTATTTTGCTTATACCTAATTTCTAATGGCCATCCTTGGAGGGATAAAGTCCAAGCATGGATCCTACTATTGGGATTAGTTGGTGTTTTAGATTTAACTATCGCTTCCACCTTCTTTCTTTGTGGGTTTAACCCTTCGGTGGTCACCTCATGACCAAGAAAGTTAACTTTGGTGCGGCACATCTGTGCCTTTTTGAGCAACAGTTTAACACCAGCTTCCTTCAGCTGATTAAATACATATTTAATCTCTGTGATATGCTTTTGGAAGGTAGTACTTTTAATCAGGACATCGTCCACATAGCAGAGAGTCCCCCTAGCCATAGCATCAGGCATAGCCTTGTGCATATAAACGGCAAATTCATGACCTAAGTTGATAAACCCAAAAGTCATTCTAACCCAGGCGTATTGTACTCCTCCAAAAGTGAAAGCTAGCTTGTATTGGTCTTCCTCACTGACTTTAATGGTCCAGTACCCTTGGGCACAGTCAGTTGCTGTAAAAATTTTGGACCCTTGCATCTGAGCCATACATTGATCTATATATGGCACCGGCCAGCCGGACATATATACACGTTTGTTCAGTTGCCTTAAGTCAGCACACAAACGCCATTGACCATTGGGTTTAAGGATTCCCAAGATTGGGTTATTATAAGAGCTGTGCACTGGCCGTATAATACCCCTCTCTTTGAGGTTCCGTATGATTTCTGCCAAAGAGTCATAGGATGCAAGTGGGAGACGGTACTGTTTGACATATACAGGAGGTAACTTAGGGTCAGTTTGTATGCGGGCAACATGTAGGTTTGTTAAACCACAATCATAAGAATCCTTGGCAAACAGCTCTTGGAATTCCATAAGTATTTCCCTTAGCTGTTGGAGTTCAGAATCATCAGAGCACGCATCGGCTAGAGAGATTTGCTCTTCTACTAGCTCATTAAAACCTGGAAATGCTTCAGGCTTACCTAACTCATAAGTTTCCTCAAGCTGTGTAGATAAATCATGAGCATTTACTCTTACCTTATCCACAGCCTCCTGATACTCTTGGCCTCTGGTTCCTCCATCTGGTGTTCAAATACCAGAGAGGATTCTTCAATCCGGCATGTACCTGTATCAGGGCTATATGGATACAAAGATTGAACGGAAAACAGTCCCTCTGGAAGGGAGTAAAACAATTGCTCAACAAGTTGCTCCTCAGACAGATAATTATCAGGTAGTAGGCCTATTACGTAGTTCTGAAACCCAAATGTATAGTATTCTGAATCCAGAGCATACCCTATTACAGTTCCTTTCTCCAAGGTAATACTGTGTGGGGTTATGTTATTTACCACTATGTGGACTGGTGTTCGACGAATACTCACCATAGGGTTGTGTGATACAGAAATTCCTAATTGTTGAATCCTATTTGAGAGGCATATTAATGCATCAGGATTCTCAAGGTTCTGATCACTACGAACCTGCAAGGATATGGGGACCTGACTTGCCCCACCAGGTAAAGTGACCTTATTAGCTACCTGTAACTTTACTGCATATGGCAACAGTTGGCATGACTTCAGGGCTTTTAAGTCATCCTGAAATCCACAAGGGTTCCCTTCTAACCTAGTCCATAGGTTGTTATTCACCAGATGTATTAAATCGTTGCCTATATAGATCTGGTGTTGGGGATTCTCCACTACAAGAAAAACATGTTTGGCGGACCTGTCACCTAGAGATATAGGTAACAGGAACCTTGCAACAATGTTATAACTCATAGCATTGTCATCTAGGTCATATACCAAATTATCATATGGTGCCAGATACTTAATATGGATAGGATCTCTTACCTCCATCAGTAGGCTGTTACTAATGTAACTGTTTTCCAATTTAAGATTCAGTTTGGCCTGTTTGATGCTCCCCAAGTCTTTAACCTGTAAGGAAACAAGCAACTCACCCCCTGTATTGTCAATAGACGTCAGATATTGAGAATGATTCTCTGGATCTGCTGTTTCAGAGGGCGATCTGTGAAGAGAGATGGTTAAAACATCGCCTTCTAGCTTCACGTTCTGAATCTGTTCTGGTAACGCCTTGATGGAAATATCACCTTCCATATATTCAGCATCGGTATTAGGTATCTGTAAGACAGTGAGGTTAGGGTTCTGGCTATTGACAAAGTGAATTTCAATAGTATCCCTATTTTCCTCTACCACATGATTATTTCTATGGGGGCGTTGCAATGCCCGCTCATAATTGATTGGGGTTTTAACCTGCAACCAGATGACATTATTCACACAGTCTATGACGGGACTTAATTGCCGCAGTAGATCGGCACCTATAATTAACCTGTTATAGGGAACTTCAACTACTATGACCTTATGTGTGAATGATTTGTTACCGATTTTAAAATGTAACCATGTGGTTCCCAATACGTTTAAGGGATTACCTCCTACGCTTATTAGGGATCCATCAAATGCCTTTAACACTGGCTTTACAGAAGCTTCCTCCATAATTTGATGGAAATGGGAGATAAATAAGATGGTGGCTTGTGACCCCGTATCCAGGAGACTGGAAATAACTAGGTCATCAAGTCCCTGCAATGTAACATCAATAAAATATCTTCCTTCATATTCATGCATTTTACATAAATAATTACGATGTAAAATCGTCTTATAATCCCTCCACTGCCTGCAAGGGTTAATTCCTGAATTTACAGGAGCAGACTTGCTGACCACTGGGTCATGTTGTACAGCTGCAGCATCCCCCTTCACTCCTCCTCCTCCTTCAACCTGTTCTGAAGGAATGCAGGGAAAAGAAGTGACATCATCAGGGATGGACTTATGTGTACCTGGCTGTGGGTGAGATAAGGAAGAAATGTTAGAGTCACACAAAGCATTTACATCCTGTAAAGAAAATGTGTTAGCATTCCTGTTGGTTAAAACATTATCGGTTATTGTAGGACTTACAGAGGGTAAAGCAATGTCATTCTTTTCCCCTAAGGCCTGGTTACCATTACCCTGTTCTGTTATTGAGCTGTCCCTAAAAAAGGGTTAGATCCCTGCTGGGTATCAGAACTGGGACTTTGGCCTAGCTGTGCCATAGTAGTCATCATTTTTGCCATCATATCTGTCAGGTTGTTAACCTGGACCTTAAGACTCACTTGCTTCTGACCTTGGTTCCCAGAATCAGACTTATTATTTTGCTGATTTTGCTGGGCCCCCTGATTATTAGAGTTTTTACTCTTTTTGAACCTCCTGGGAAACTTAGATCTGTTTTGGTTTTTGTTGTATCCCTGGGATCTCTTGAAAAATGGTTTCTGACCATTTGAATTATTAGACCCCTGGGAACTAACAGAGGCAGGTCCCTTCTGTCCTGGTGCCTGTTTATGAACCTGTGGAGATTTTAACACCTCTGCATAGGTTCTCTTGCCAGATTCAAAGGGCAAACTTTCCTCAACCAATGTTTCTGCTACACACTGGGAGGCAGGCTTCTTGTCCCTAGCTGGGGTATTCTCACTCTGCTGGGCATTATACAGCTTAATAGCTTGAGTGAGTAACCAATCTAGTGATAATAGGGGTGAATAATCCCTAGCTAGATTAGTTTTCATGTATCTAGGCAGAGCATTAAAGAACAGTTCCCTGAACTCATATGAATGAAAATCTGCATCCCTATCTGCAAGGATATATGCACATTTAAGCTCTGACAAGAATTGCCTGGGGTCCTGGTCTGGCCTACATTTTAGTGCATATATAGCACATTTAGCCTTATGGCGAGTTTTATAAGGACCAAACGCTAGGATTATCTGTTCCACTGTTTCCTCCCAGGTATTGATATCCATCTCAGCTAAAGAACTGAAAAAGAAATTCTCTGCAACATCAAAAACCCAAGGCACATAATCCATTTTATGACGGTCAGAATGAAGGCCTAGAGATGCAAGTGTTTCAGTATAACGGTCTAAATGACTCACAATGGATATTTTAGATTTTCTGTGGAAAACTGGCACGGTATCCCTCAGAAATCTTATTATCTTAGTTCCTTCAACTAAAGGTGACTGTTCCTCCTGTTCAAATCTACTTAGTGTGGGCATTGGCCTCCTGTGAGGTTTGAACATTGACTCCCTGTTAGAGGGTAATCTGTGGCCTGTTAAAAGGCTCTGTGGTGCAGGGTGTGTGGCTTGCTCTGGGATGTTACCCTCATCATCACACTTCAGCAAGAAGTGTGACTTCTGAGGACTGACATCCCCCTCCTTCTCAGGTGAGTAATCCTGGTGACTGCTAGGTATAGCTGGTTGGGCCTGAACTACCTTCTCAGGACTAATATCCTGTCCCATCTCAGAGGGGGTATGGTCAGAATCAGAAGCAGTAAGTGCCTGCATTCTTTCTGACAATTCCTGGATCTGGCTGGACAAGACATTAAACATATCTAGATCCACTGATTTATCCCCCTTAGGGGCATTATCACTGGTCTGATATACCAGCACTTGCTCTCGCAATTTTATATTCTCCTGAACCCGCTTGTCTAAATGGGATTGGAGTTGCCTAATGCGTTCTTGCAAAATGTCTATCTCACCTTGTAGAGCATACATTTTATCAATAATGGCAGTATTCTGTGCTTTTGTAGACCACATTTCCTCAAGAGCTGTTTTACGCCTGCTCTCTAGCCCATTTACCTGGTGCTGGAGATACTCAATTTGCTCTTGTTGTGAGTTTGCAATTTTAACAAATTTACGCACCTCTTCCTCTAACTCAGAGATCTTTTCAGTCTGAGCCTTTAGTGCCTGTTTTAGTGGCTCTACACCCTTTTGATAAGCCTCCAATTTGTTTCTCTGGAAGCCTATAATAGTTAACAATTCAGGCACAATTAATAAAATCTGGGTGTCCAAATCCCTTGCCTTAGTTTGATCTATACACCTATTCAATGCTTGATAATAGAAGCTATCAGGCTGCCACATTTTATCAAATTGGGATACCACTCGTAGCTCTATGTCACTGCACCATTGTTGGGCATCACTTTTAATTTTGAGGCGAGAATGGATGGCATAAATTAACCTCCCTTCTACAGCCCATTTCATGTCTTCTTCTGGTCTCTGTTCCATTGGATCAGACACTGAAGAAGTTGCCTGAGACATGTTTAAGCACAAATATGTTACTGTGTAATATATCTGTCAATACAATTATTTGACAAATGTGTCAATCCTATATAAAGATCTCGGGGGGACCTCCAAAAATCTGTCGGGCTATTTATATGAAGGTATCCAAAGGGTTAAACAGAGAACCACTCAGGTTGGATTTCTTCACTTAAATAGTCAATTGACAATAAAATAATTCGAGAACTTTATCTTTAATATGTATTGACACGCTACTTCACAGTAACGAATTGATCACAAGAATCAATCCTTCATATTTGTGCAAAAATATATCTATTTTATTAAAATACAATATACAATGTATATATAAATATCAGCAACAATGAAATATATAAGTGACTAGCAATAATAATAGGTACACAGAAAATCAAACCACACTTATTTATCATAAAGATTACCAGCGGTGCAAGGGTTAACCACACATAGGTCTATTCAGAGGTACAATAACAATAATTGCATTCAGCAGCATAGAATAGGTTAATTGATTGTTACAATTAATATAATACAGTTGGCTGCAGGGTCTCTTAATACCTCTGCCCCAGAAACTGTATAGACTATGCCAATTATGATGTAAGGGGTATTGTGAGATGAATTAAATAATTCCTCTAACAATTCCTTGTATCATATATCAATAATAATAATCAAATTTAGGGAATAACTGGAATAAAATCCCAGATTTAAATCACTATAATTTAATTATCCACTGAATTCAATACTGAATACCTCTGAATAAAATATATAAATTGCAATTAATATAGTCAAACAAAGATTATATAAATAATCTACCAGAATTAATCCAGTAACATATGTCTATAAAGTAACCAACTTCAGGCAACATATATTATGACAATAGCAACCTATATAACACCTATAGGCACTCCAAGGGTTAATCCACACGTTTAAAACAGATGCCACACCCAGCAGTTATTTTGTCTATTGAGATAATACCTTCAATTACAAAATAAAAGCCTAGCACATATACAGAGAATTCCAAAGAAAACACCACTAACAACAGACAAATAGCGGTTAAAGGGTTAATAACTGGATTCAAAGAATATCCTGTATCAAATATTAACTATATAATCTTCCCAGAACCACAAAATATTACTCTAGGAATACCAAGACTTATATTAGCTAATAAATAACCCACGCTATATACTGTATTACACTGATTGGCAATTTATAACATTTCCCAATAATTATATAGATTCTATTATTTCCAGAATTTAATAGCTAAATCTAGCTTATTATAAATTATCCCAAATGGTTGGCCAGTCCACTTAAGACAATTATAAAACTATATTTCTTCAAACAGAAGAAAAATTGTGAAATTCTGGATTAAATGAATCTAAATGAATAAATGATATAGTTACCAATCAAAGTTTCTTTGTATTTCTCTGTGAGATGGCAGGATCAGGACTTTTATCAGCAAAGCCTTCTTTTGTCAGGAATCACCAGGAGTTCTTATTCAGGAAGTCACCCAAGAGAAAGACCTTTTTTTCAGGAAGTCTAAAGACCCATAACTAAGAATATTTGGGGATTATATTGACAAATTTTGCCTTATCAGTAATCCCCACCTTTGTCTGATGATTGGACAAAGATCCATCTCATTATACCGTGACATCACCGGTCTGCCCTGATTGGATATTAATATATCCCTAATTATTCAAGGAATGTGGATAATCCCAGTCATAATGCTCTCAAGACTCTAGGTGGAGCTCTTACTCTACTTTAGAATTTTACCTATAATCAGTTTTATGTCAGATCATGTGGTTTTCGTCAAGACTGAGAAAGGTCAGTAGGGTTATCAAAAACCTCATAAACCAGTAATTTTGCTATGTCTTTCACATAAGGGAGTCTGTCTCTCTTAGCCGTTTTGTCTCCAACTGACTATCAATCTGCCATTCAGTTATTTTTTCCTCCCTGCCTTGGACTAATGGCTCATTGTTCACATATGATGTAATTTGAACACATTTTAAACAGAATTTCAGCTAATTCTACAATTAGAATTAACCCTGTATTGTCCCCCAGGACAAAGTCTCTGACACTATATAAATATCCATATATGTATTGCACTACCTTTACTTGGTCTGTACTTTGCCAATACTGATTATACCTGTACTGGCCCCTAGGGGCACTGTTCTATTATCATTTTCTCAATAAAACTGTATTTTTACTTTCTACCGTGGTCTGAGTGTCAGAAAACTGTAACAGTACGAAAGGGCCATGACCTCAGACGGGAAAGGTGACGGTAATACACAGAACCTCCACTGGAGGATGGATGTTCACGAGCAACGCCTAGACCAGTTGGCACTGGCCATGCAAACCTTACTAGAACGTACGGTACACCCTGGTAAACCGAACCAAAATCCGGTGGTCCTCCCAGTTATGACACCGGATAACACTACTGGGCAAATGGTGACACCCTCCAGAAGTTTAACGGCAGTGGCGCCGTTACCACTAAGATACGATGGCAAACCCACACTGTGCAGAGGTTTCCTTAACCAACTAGAGATATTCTTAGAACTGACACCCCATGCCTTTCCGAATGACCGTAGCAAGGTCGGGTTCATGATATCTCTATTAACTGGTAAAGCCCTGGCATGGGCCAATCCTTTATGGGAGCAGGCTAAACCATGTACTCTGAGCTTCCACGAATTTGTCAGACAGTTTCGTAGAGTATTTGAGACGCCTGGGAGAGCCACCTCTGCTGCCAAAAGACTGATGGTAATACAGATGGGCGATCGCACTGTAGCTGATTACGCTATAGAATTTCGGATACTAGCAGCAGAGGTAGCTTGGAATAATGAGGCACTCCTGGCAGCCTTTGCCCAAGGGTTATCGGACCCCATTAAAGATGAGATTGCGGCCAGGGAAGTGCCTACTGATTTGGATGAGTATATAGATTATGTGATTCTCATAGATACCCGCATGCGCGAAAGGCGCCTGGCAAAAAGGGCAAGTTCCAAAACCCATGGGCACGATAGGTCTTTTAACCCACCCTCTCCTCCCATTCCTCCTGACCGGGTACCTGAAACAGGTGAGCCTATGCAAATCGGGTTCACTAGGCTGTCTAAGGAGGAGCGGGCATACCGCAAAAGACAAGGGCTATGCCTATATTGTGGTAAAAATGGGCACTTACTACGCACATGTCCGGCATGGCCGGGAAACGCACGCACCTAGGGTACCTTGGGGGACAGGCCCTAGGTGGTGTGCAATCGTCCCCAGATCCCTGTTCCAAGAAACCCACCATACCGGTGAGTTTTTTCCTATGTGACCAAGCTGTGGAGGTACTAGCCCTGGTAGATTCTGGAGCAGCAGGCTATTTCATGGACCGGGCATTTGCTGAGAGACACAATATTCCTCTGTCTAAAAGAGATACTCCGCTACCCATTGAGGCTATTGATGGCAGACCTCTAGAACCAGCCCTTATCACCATGGAGACTACTCCCCTCACTATGTCTATTGGGGTCCTCCACAAGGATGAGGTTTGTTTCCAAATTATACACTCACCCCATCATGCGGTCATTCTGGGGTTCCCTTGGTTGTTGCTGCACAATCCCCAGTTTGACTGGCAAAGATGTGAGATTAAGTCGTGGTCTGATTACTGCACTGGTCACCGTCTATCTCATCCAGTCAAGATTATGTGTACCTCTCCTTCCGTGCCAGCTGAATACAGCAAGTTCAGTGACGTATTCAGTAAGGGTGAGGCTAGCGCATTGCCGCAGCATAGGCCATATGATTGTGCTGTTGATTTGCCCCCGGGGGTGGTGCCACCGAGGGGTAGGACGTACCCATTGTCCTGTGATGAAAATAGGGCCATGGAGGAGTACACTGAGGATGCCCTCAAACGGGGAATCATTCGTAAATCATCCTCCCCGGCAGGTGCATGGTTCTTTTTTGTGAAAAAGAAAAGTGGCGAATTACGACCATGTATTGACTACCGTGGACTCAATAAGCTTATGTCCAAAAATGCGTACCCCATTCCACTCATCACAGAGTTATTTGATAGGTTGAAAGGCTCCTCTATTTTTACGAAACTCGATTTACGTGCCGCCTACAACCTAATATGGATCAGGGCCGGAGATGAGTGGAAAACGGCGTTCAATACTAGGTCGGGCCACTACGAATATCTAGTTATGCCATTTGGACTATGTAATGCACCTGCCGTATTTCAAGAGTTCATCAATGATATCCTCCGCAATATGTTACAGTCTTGCGTAGTCGTGCACCTTGACGATATATTGATTCACTCTGCTAATTTAACCCAGCACATCCAGGATGTCTCTGAGGTGTTGCTTCGATTGCGTAAGAACAAATTGTTCTGCAAATTAGAAAAATGCGAATTTCATTGTTCCAAAGTCCCCTTCTTGGGTTTTGTTATATCTAAGGATGGCATCACTATGGACCAGGAGAAGTTGGCTGCAGTCCTACAATGGCCACGACCCAAGGGGTTAAAAGCTATCCAACGGTTCTTGGGCTTTGCCAACTATTACAGAAAGTTTATTCAGAACTTTTCTACCATTGTAAAACCTCTCTCTGACCTTACGCATAAGGGCGCAAATCCCTCTCAATGGTCTGAGGCTGCTGAGAAGGCCTTTGAAACCCTCAAAAATGCTTTTGCATCTGCTCCTATACTATCCCACCCTAATCCCACCCTGCCATTTACGTTAGAGGTTAATGCCTCTGAGGTTGGGGTAGGGGCAGTTCTCTCCCAACGTCCCAAAGAGGGTGGTAACTTGAGACCGTGTGGGTTCTTTTCCAAGAAACTTTCTAGTGCCCAAAGCCATTACGAAATTGGTGATAGGGAATTGTTGGCTATCATCTTGGCATTAAAAGAATGGCAACATCTTTTGGAAGGCACAAGAACCCCGGTATTAATTCTTACAGATCATAAGAACTTGATTTACCTATCAGAGGCTAAAAGGCTGTCATCTCGCCAGGCTAGGTGGGCCCTATTTTTGTCCAGATTTAACTTCATAGTATCATACTTGCCAGGGTCCAAGAACATTAGGGCAGATGCTCTATCCATACAGTTTTGCACAGACATTGAGAGGGATGAGGCCCTGGTTCCCATAATTCAGCCAGATAGGATTCTGGCTATGATTCATACCAGTATCACTTCGCCACTGGGAGAGCAAATCTTGGCATCACAAGCTCGGGCACCTCCTGAAACCCCAGTTGGCAAGTGTTTTGTGGATGAGCCTTTCCGTACCCGGTTACTCGCGACCTATCACTCATCTAAGGCAGACGGGCATATTGGCAGGGATCAGTTGGCATGGACATTGTCACGAACATTCTGGTGGCCCTCTCTGAAAGCTGACTGCTCTGCATTTACTGCCGCTTGTGCCACCTGTGCTCGTGCTAAAACTCCCAGACATCTACCAGTGGTGCTGCTCCAACCAGTGCCTAATGGTGATCGCCCTTGGTCCCACATATCTATTGACATTTTGGGAAAGCTGCCGGTATCCAAGGGCTATACGTTTATCCTGATGGTGGTAGATAGGTTCTCTAAAATGGCTAATTTCGTGCCCCTCTCTGGCCTTCGTTCGGCCCAGGAATTGGCAATAATTTTTGCCAGAGAAGTATTCCGCTTGCACGGGGTTCCCAGAGTGATAGTGTCGGACTGTGGGAGTCAATTCGTGTCAAGATTCTGGAGGGCATTCTGTGGCCAGGTGGGTATACAATTGTCATTCTCCTCTGCCTACCATCCCCAGACCAACGGGGCCGCTGAGCGTGCCAATCAAGGACTGGAGCAGTTTTTGTGTTGCTTTGTGACTGATCATCATGATAACTGGGCCGACCTGTTGCCGTGGGCAGAGTTTGCCAGGAACTGTGCGGTCCTTCCAAAGACATCAGCGGCATGCCAATCGCAGGCGGCTGCCAGTGGTTTCCTTCCAGGTTGGGGACAGGGTATGGCTTTCCTCCAGGAATCTCAACTTGCAAGTGCCTTCAAACAAATTGGCTCCCCGGTTCATTGGGCCGTTCAAGATTATTTGTAAGATCAATCCCGTGGCATACGCATTGGAGCTTCCAAATACTATGCGCATTCACAATGTGTTCCATGAGTCGTTATTGAAGCCCTTGGTTTGCAACTGCTATACTACACTCTGGTGGTTCCTGGGCCGGTGAATGTGCAGGGCCAAGAGGAATACGAAGTACAGAGTATTATTGACTCCAGGAGATTTAGAGGCAAGTTGCAATATTTGGTCCACTGGAAAGGTTATGGGCCTGAGGAGCGCTCTTGGGTCGACCAGAAGGACCTCCATGCTCCACGATTGATGCGCAACTTTCACTCTAAATATCCTCAGAAACCAAGACCCTCTGTCAGGGGAGGGGGTCTTTGAGAGGGGGTACTATCACGGTCCCCGTGATTCCCTGTCAATCTTAGCTGTGTTACCTGTGCATTGGAGGAGGCTGATTGGCCCGCCCAGGATGTTCCTTTTTATACTGGCTCTTGGGCACTTGTCAGTTGCTCTTTCGTGATGTTCCTGATCCTTCGCCTCGTTGCTGAGTTCCTGAGTCTCCTGTGTACCGATCCGGCTTGTCTGACTACTCTTCTGATCCTGCTCCGTGATTGACCCGGTTCTGGCTGACAACCCTGCTCCATGATTGACCCGGTTCTGGCCGACGACCCTGCTCCGTGATTGACCCGGTTCTGGCTGACGACCCTGCTCCGTGATTGACCCGGCTCTGGCTGACAACCCTGCTCCGTGATTGTCCCGGTTCTGGCTGACGACCCTGCTCCGTGTTTGACCCGTTTTCCGACTGATGTTCCTGCTACCGTATCGATCCGGTTCCGGTTGGCGTTCCAGTCCTGTGTGCTGTTCCAGTGTTCCTGAGTAGCTCCAGTCGCTCCGGCGACATTCTGAACTGACTGGTATCTCTCTGATCCTCTCTCTCTACTGAGCTGTTGCCTGAGGTTGCTATTCATTCCGCTGTCTGCTGAGCTGTTCTCTCCTGTACCGAACCAGATTAACCTGTGCAGTGCCTGTATTCTCCGGTTACGTGCCTCATATACACTTGCCAAGCCTCTGGTTACCCTTAGAGCCTGTTACGATTTGAGCCTGTAAGACCTAGCCTAACCATCACTCGCAGAGCACTGTCCGTTCCGGTGTTCAGTGCGCACTGTGACCGCGCCGGTTGGCGCTGGTAGTCTGTCCGCTCTTGCAGTGTGGATTCTGTGTGACACCGGAAGGGTGTCCTGGCTCTGGTTCACAAACGCTCAGGGTGTACGTTATGTTCTGCACTTCCCAGTGCTCCGGCTCACTATAGCTTGTGCAAGTAACCATCTATCTTGGCACCCTAAGGGTGTTTGGGTGCAATCCCGTTGGCACACGCAGGGTTACTACCGAGTTTACGTTAAGGGCGATTCAGGTTCTGGTCTCTTCACCTCTAGCAGTAGCGTTCCTCCTAATCCCACGGTGGTGGTATTGGCTCAGCTCTGGGCTATAGGTGCGCTCCATTTTACTACATTGAGAGTGATTCAGTGCAGACACTATATTCCTTTCTCACCATCAAGAGACTGTTATCATATCCTGGGCGTTGGCCAATCTAGGACTGAGTTACTTCAGTTTCTCCTCTTTAACCCTGTGTGGTATTCCCCAGTCTATATAAATATCCATATATGTATTGCACTACCTTTACTTGGTCTGTACTTTGCCAATACTGATTATACCTGTACTGGCCCCTAGGGGCACTGTTCTATTATCATTTTCTCAATAAAACTGTGTTTTTACTTTCTACCGTGGTCTGAGTGTCAGAAAACCGTGACAGTCTTATCATATTGATGTCTAAATCTTCTACTCAGTATTATACTGCTAATGTCTGGGGAGGTTAATATGAATAGTCCACAACGGGATATGCTGGTCTACATATTTCTAGTACAGGTAGGTATAGATACAGTCGGGGTGAAGACATACAGTGTTCAACCTGATAGCGACTTAGATGCAGTTGGCTTTATTTCAACCATATAGCTTTGGGTTGGGTTATATTCCCTCAAACTGCCATATATATCTGTATTAATCCCCTCATACTGCTTGGTGAAGTGGTTGGAGATTCAGAGCGCACACTTTCTATTACTAGTTGGTCGCAGTGTATCTCTATTGCGATCCTTATTAAGAGGTACTGCCGCTTGTGCTCTCTCTCTGATCCATTATTTCTATCTCACCTACCACTGTTATCCCCTGCCTTTTTAGATTGTATGCAGGAACCTGGTGGATGTTAAACCTCCTATAGCATTTCCAAGTCTAGAAAGACCTAGCTCTATCCATTTAACTGTCCATCGCGGTTAAGCCGCATTCTAGACTCTCTAATTACTATTTCTATTAAAGGACTCATAAGTAAAGGAACTCCAACATTCTCTATTAATTCTAATTTTTAACACATATTGAGAAAACTCCTAGTAGCTCTGCCCAAAGCGGTTCACCACATCCGTGGCTTTGTCAGGGGCTCTATAAGGGAGTGATTTCAATGCAATAAGCTAGGTAAGAGAGAAGAAAAAAAGCAAAAAATCAGCATTTTTTGAGAAGAAATTACCACTAGGCAAAAAAACGTATAAATGTACTTACCGATATTTAGATTTCTTCTATGTATCTCCAAGGCATTATAGATGGGAACGTCTCCGCCCTCCAGCTGGGTAGAATCAACTTCTCCAAGGTTTAAAAAGGAAGAATCCACCAAGTGTCCTCAGTTTCCTTTTTGGCACAGCTGTAAAATACTAAAGGATATGATTAATAGGGAGGGCATGCCTTGGAGATACACAGAAGAAATCTAAATATCGGTAACTAAATTTATACATTTCTTCTGTGTATATCCAAGGCATTATAGATGGGACTTAATAGCAGTTACCAAAGATAAGGGAGGGAACAAATGCTCTTACCAATCAATGCTGTACTACTGCTTCCAGGACTTTCCTGCCAAAGCTTGCATCAACTGAGGCTTGTACGTCTAGATGATAGTGTTTCATGAACGTGGAGATAGAAGACCATGTGGCTGCTTTACAAATGTCTAAGGGAGAGACCTGTGCCCACTTTGCCCAGGATGTGGACATAGCTCTTGTGGAGGGTGCCTCCCTCCCAGATTCTATATAACATTATTGGATACATGTTTTAATCTATCTAGAAATTGAAGCTTTTGAAGCTGCTTTGCCCTTAAGTCTGCCCTGAGAGTAGACAAACAAGGATTCAGAAGATCAAAAGTACTTGGCCCTGTTTAGGTAAGTGGAGATACATCTCACTAAATCCAAATGATTGAGAAGGACTTCTTTAGGATTGGAAGGATGGCTGTAGAAGCAAGGCAAGAATATATCTTGATTGATGTGGAACTCTGAGACCACTTTAGTACGAAATGATGGTTTCACCCTGAAACCTACTTTATCTGGATGAATGGAAAGGAAAGGAGCTTTGTAAGAAAGGGCTTGAATTTCATTAACTCTTCTTGCTGAAGTTATTGCAGTTAAGAAGACTGTTTTTAAAGTGAGAAGCTGCATAGAAATGCTGTTGATTGGCTCAAAGGATTGTGGCCGTGACAAAACCTTGAGCACAAGGTTCAAGTCCCACGGAGTGACTATCTCTCTAATAGTTGGCTTGGACTTGACTATTGCTTTGGTGAACCTTTTTACTAGGTCATGCTCTGCCAGGGGTATGGCTAGGATAGTGGACAGGGCTGAGAGTTGGACCTTCAAAGAAGCTGGACGGAGGCCTGCTTGAAACCCATCTTGTAAGAAATTTAAAACTACGGCGTCATTGATGTCATTAATTTATATGTGTCGTAGGTTACACTAGTTTGCAAAGGTTACCCAGATTCTTTAGTATGCCTTTGACGTGGATGATTTCAGTCCCTGAGAATGGTGTTAATCACAGGATCAGCGAGGCCTTTCTTCCTTAAAGAGTCCCGCTCTGCCTCCATGCCGTTAGTCGTAATAACCTGAGATTGCAGTGAAGAATCAGTCCCTGATGTAGAATGTCTTTCCTCAGGGGTAACTCCCATGGGGCTTCTGTTGACATTTGCACTAGGTGAGTACCAAAATCTTCCGGGCCAGTTTGACGTGATTACAATGGCTTCCACTTGTTCCCTGCATGTCTTCATCAGTACCTGCATGAGTAGGGGAGAGGGAGGAAAGATGTAGACCAGGCTGAACTTCCAAGGGAAGGTCAGGGCATCCTGACCCAAGGAGAGGAGATCCTGCCATCTGGAAAAGGAGCTGATTTTGGCATTCCTGCTTAGTGCCATTAGGTCTATGTCTGGCTGCCCCCATTTGCTGGTAAGCAGACTGAAGATCTCTTGGTTCATGGACCATTCTCCTTGGTCCAGGCAGTTCCAGCTGAGAAAACCTGCTTCCAGGCTTTTCTTCCTGAGATGTTTGATGCTGAGATCTGGGCTAAGTGTGTTTCTGCCCAAAGGAGTAGGGATCTCACCTCCTTGTTTAGTGACTGCCTCCTGGTCCCCCCTAGGTTTTTTTATATACATTGCTGTCGGCATATTGTCGGTTCGAATTAGAACACTTTTTCCCTTGATGTGCCTCTGGAAGTGCAATAGAGCATTTTTGACTGCTCTTGTTTCTAGGATATTGATGTGAAGGGTCTTTTCCTGATAGTTCCATTGTCCTTGGACAGTCCTTTTTCCCCCAGACACCTCCTCAACCGTTGAGACTGGCATCCGTGTAAATTATGTCCCATGTTGGGGCAACTAAAGGTCTCCCTTTTTGGAGGTTCTTTGGGTTCAACCACCATAGGATTTCTTGTCTTAATGACTGGGATAATGGAATTCTCTGTAATGGATTCCCATGGTCTGCATTCCAGTGATTTAAGAAATTCAACTGAAGGGTACGTAAATGGAGTTTTGCCCAAGGAAGGATCTGTGTGGCTGAGGACATGAGGCCCAGTAATTCCTGGAAGTCTCACAAGAGATGATGAGATTTTTTCAGAAAAGCTGAGGCCTTTCTTCTGAGCTTTGTTATCCTTTCCTGTGAAAGCTGGACCAGAGCTCTCCTTGTGTTGTTCTGAAGACCCAGAAAGACCATCTTCTGTGAAGGGGACAGCTGACTTTTGTCGAAGTTGATTATCCAGCCAATGTCCTGCAGGAAATGAAGGACCTCTTGAGTCTGTGTTCTGGCTTTCTCTGCTGACATGGCCATGATAAGGAGATCGTCCAGGTAAGCCAGGATGTTGATCCCCTTTTCTCTAAGGCAGCCCAGGGCAGGAGCCAGAACCTTTGTAAAAACCCTGGGGGCCGATGACAGGCAGAAGGGAAGGACTGTAAATTGGTAATGGTCCTGATTGACCATAAACCGTACAAATCTTCACTGGGCTGGATGAACTGGAATGTGGTAATACGCATCCTTTAAATAGACAGAGGTCAGGAACATTTCCCTTGTTAGTGATTGGATGACTGATTCCACTGATTCCATCTTGAAGTGTATGTCTGATCTGAGACTTTACTATTTTGAGATCCAGTATAGTCCTGAAGAGACTGGAGGGTTTCGGGACTAGAAAGAAAGGAGAATAAATCCCTGAATTTCTCTCGCAGGTAGGGATCTTCTTCACGACCTTCATTTCCATCAGGTTGTTGATTGAAGACCAGAAGGCCTGACGGATTCTTGGAGTATTGACGCCTGAAGCCTCCTCTCTGGGAATATCTTCCTCTATGCTTGTCCTGGCGATAGGAATCCCTTCTTGTATTTTCCCGAAATGTCTGACCTCTGTATCTGGAATATTGAAAGGGAGGAGAGATTCTTATTTTTCTTTCTTGCGGAAGAAACGGACTCTTGCCCCCTGATGCTTTTTGAATCCAATTGTTCTCCAAAAAGTGAGGATCCATTAAAGGGCAAGGAAACCAGTTTGCTCTTGGATATAGTGTCTGCTTTCCAAGGTTTTATCCAGAGGGATCTACACGCCGAGATAGAAAGAGCTGAGGATCTGGCCAATAATCGGATGATGTCCAGAGATGCATCACAAGAATAATTCGTGGCCTCCTTGATAGTAGCAACCTCTTTTAACAATTTAGATCTGGAGACATTAGATTCGATTTTGTCCTCCAATTTGGTAAGCCAGATTCGCATGACTCGGGAAACACAGGCCATAGCTGTAACAGCCTTTAAGTTTTCTCCAATAACTGAGAACTGTTTCTTAAGTGCCCCATCTAGCTTCCTCTCCATGGGATCTTGCAATGAGGTGTCATCCTGTAAAGGCAGAATGGTGTTTTTAGCAAGATGTGCTATGGGAGCGTCCACTTTAGGGGATATGGACCATTTCTGGATGTCATTCTCGCTGAACTGGAACATTCTTTTGAATCTTCTTAGTACTGAACTTCTTCTATCCCCTAACTTCCATTCCATTGATGGACAGGAAGAACTGGAGCGTATTTTGTCTTTCCCTGGAATGCCGTATCCATTATACCCATGTCTTGTTGTGTTTCCGAGAGACCAAGGGATTTTCTGATAAGCTTAACCCCTTAAGGACCCTTGACGTACCAGGACCGTCAAGGGTAAATGTGCTCCAACGACCCTTGACGGTCCTGGTACGTCAAGGGTTAAACTCTTCCATCGCGGCCGCACAGAGTGATGGAAGAGAGCAGGCTGCTTCTTACTAAGTGTCCCGGTATCACAGTGTTCCTGTAAAAAAAAAAAAGTAAAAAAAAAGTTTAAATAAAGAAAATTAACCCTTTGATCACTGTTCTGCAGTGATCAATAAGTTCCCCCCATCTGATCTCTCTTGGAGTGATCAGTTTGCTGCAGATCAGTGTTTTCTGATCTGTGGGACACCCCCCATCCCCCTTGAATTTTTTTAGATTTTTTAAAAAAAATTTTAATTTTTTTTTTGTTGAATAGTAAATATAGTTTAGGTATTTTGGTAGGTAGTTGGGTAGGTTTAGTGTAGACGTGTGTTAGGGAAAGTTTTAGGGATAGATTTAGGTTTAGGGAACCCCCCCCCCCAAAAAAAAAAAAAAAAAAAAAAAAAAAAAAAATATATATATATATATATATATATATATATATATATATATATATATATATAATAAGCGCAGTTTAGATAGGTAGCTCAATTGGGTTAGGTAGGTTCAGGATATACGTAGGTTAGGGTAAGTTTTAGGGTTAGATTTAGGTTTAGGGATAGCGTAAGAAAAAAAAAAAACCAAACCCCCCCCAAAAAAAAATATATATATAATAAGTGCAGTTTAGATAGGTAGTTCACTTGGGTTAGGTAGGTTCAGGATATATGTAGGTTAGGGTAAGTTTTAGGGTTAGATTTAGGTTTAGGGATAGCGTAAGAAAAAAAAGAAAAAAAACATTTTTTTTAGATTAAGTGGACAAAATGCAGCGCAGGTACAGTGTTGAAGAGGTATATGCATTTTTGGCGTCTGACTCAGAGGCAACAGACACTGCGTCAGACTGACGTAATGCAGTTTTCAGAGAGTGAGAGCAGCTCTAGTGATGACGCTGGGCCTTCTGTAAAGAAAAGATGTACTGCCCCAAGAGCTGCCCTGTCAACTGCCCCAGCACCTGCCAAAAGATCTGCCCAAAGGATTTACCCATGATAATTTTTTGGATTTGTTTTTGGGGGAAGACATTTTAGGTGAAATTGTGTCCCAAACCAATTTGTATGCTGCCCAGAATACTGCCGCCAACCCTAAGTGTGAAAAACACTGTTTTTTTTTTTTACTTACGTCAAGGTTTACGAGGGATTGGTGGTAAAATGGCTGTGTACAAAATTGGAAAGCACACCTAAAATGAAAGCCTGGGGTGTCTACTTTCCAAAAATATATACTTTTGGGGGGAAATCTTAGAGTGGAGCACTGTTACACAGCCCCAAATGAGACATGGCACCAGTAACGCAAGCTGTGAAGATTCAAAGTGTGAACCTAGAAACGCGCATGTTCCAATTTGGCCCGCGTATCTCCCCCAAACCATGAGAAAGCTATGCATATGGGGTATTGCCGTACTCAGAAGAAGGAGCTGAACACTAATCAATTCAGTTGATAAAATCTTCACCTATTCTGTGCTTGAAATTCACATCAACATTGAAGGCGAAGTGTGAAAAACGCTGTTTTTTTTACTTACGTCAAGTTTACGAGAAAGTGGTAGTAAAATTGCTGCATAAAAAAATTGAAAACACACATAAACTGAAAGCCTGGGGTGTCTGCTTTCCAAAAATATACACTTTTGGGGGGAAATTTTAAGTTGGAACGCTGATACAAAGCCCCAAATGAGACATGGCACAAGTGATGCAAGCTGTGAAAATTCCAAGTGTGAAACTGGAAACGCGCATGTTCCAATTTGGGCCCTGTAGCTCCCCCAAATCTTGAGAAACCCATGCATATGGGGTATTGCCGTACTCAGAACAAGGAGCTAAACACTAAACAATGCATTTTTAAAAATCTTCACCTATCATGTGCTTGAAATTCACATCAACATTGAAGTGCAAGTGTGAAAAACGCTGTTTTTTTAACTTACGTCGAAGATTTACGAGCGATTGGTGGTAAAATGGCTGCGTAAAAAAATTGAAAACATAGATAAAATGAAAGCCTGGGGTGTCTACTTTCCAAAAATATATACTTTTGGGGGGACATCTTAGAGTGGAGCACTGTTACACAGCCCCAAATGAGACATGGCACCAGTGATGCAAGCTGTGAAAATTCAAAGTGTGAAACTGGAAACGCGCATGTTCCAATTTGGGCCCAGTAGCTCTCCCAAACCTTGAGAAACCTATGCATATGGGGTATTGCCGTACTCAGAAGAAGGAGCTGAACACTAAACAATGCATTTTTAAAAATCTTCACCTATCATGTGCTTGATATCAACAGTAGTATTGAAATGTAAGTGTGAAAACTGCAAAAAAACAAAATATTACCACAATTTTGAAATTTTTTTCTGGAAAAATAGCTGCATGAAAAACTCCAAAATTCTCCTGATTATTTACCTTATGTTGTGTCGTTTCCAGAAACATATACCTTTGTGGGACATTTTTGGTTCTGGCACCGTCAGCTAAGCTATGATGCTCACATGCCAATTGTTGAGAAATCATAAGTTGGAAATAACGGCAGCCATCTTGTAATATTTACCTTGTAAATGTGAGGAAAGGACTAAAATACTAGGCATATGGGGTATTTTTATATTCAGGAGAAGCAAATGAATATATTTAGGGGTATTTTTTTTCATTAACTAATAGTATGCAAATCCTGACAGAAAAATGTAAGCAAAATGTTGTTTTTTTTCAATTTTTTTCCTCTTTTTTTCTATTTTAATCAAATTAAACAATGAGGTATTCATATAATTGTGGTATCAAAAGGAAGCCCTACTTGTGCTTAAAAAAACAGTATATAATTTATGTGGGTGCACAAAAGGAATTAAAGAGAAAATATGGTTGAACAAAGACATAGTAAAAAAAGTCAAAATTGCTCCGGTCCTTAAGTCAAATCTAACTCAGATTTTCCTGGTCCTTAAGGGGTTAACAAAGGAATCAATGCGGTCCAGGTTGAAGACACTTGTATCATCCGCCAGTTCACCCTCTTCTGAGCCATAGTCTGACTCCTGGTCATCCACAGGGGAATCAGCATCATATTCTTCTCCAAGCTGCATGGAGGAGGTACCTTCTCCCATATCCCTGCAAGATCTTTTAGTGGACGGTTCACCCTGCTGCATACTTCTAAAAGTTTCTTGCATGGACGATTTCATCCAGGACAAAAAGTACTGGAATTTTCCTGGGATATCGCTGCACGCAGTTTTCTTAAGGCAGGATTCACAGAGTTTTGCAGTGTCAGAGGCTGGGAGTTTAGAATCGCAGCCTGCGCACTGTTTCTGCTTTGGTGTAGACTTATCCTCTTTAGTAGAGGAATCAGAGGCAGCTTTGTCCTTTGACCCTGTAACTTTAGCCGGATTAGACTTGATGACAGGGTAGAGAACAGAATCCTACAACATTAAAGCACAGCCAGGCATATAAACAGAAAAGTAGTAAGGAACTTACCTTTCAGCCTTTAAATAGACCACCAAACGACTGGAATTGACCACCGGAAGGTCCCTGCTTGCAAAGCGGCTGATCCCACATGTGCATTAGCCTCTCCTCCATGGCCCAAGCTGGAACGCACAGTCACATTTCCCGGAAGTGCCCAAAGCGCACCACTGCGGTTTGAAAGGGCAGCCTTCTGCAGTGTCGCCGATAAGATGGTTGTGACTGCCGCGCGGGGATTTCATCCTGGCTCTGGAGGAATATAAGACTGCGTTGGAGGTAAGGGGCGACAGGGAGAGAGCAATTTGGCAGCACTCAAGGTGGCCGTCCATCCATCTGGGTAGGACCAAAAAAAAAACTGAGGACTCTTGGTGGATTCTTCCCTTTTAAACCTTGGATAAGTTGGTCCTACCCAGCTGGAGGGCAGAGACGTTCCCATCTATAATGCCTTGGATGTACACAGAAGAAATGGGATTTTAGTCTTACCTGTTAAATCCTTTTCTCTTAGTCAATATAACTCACAGGTAGCATGGGGGAGACGACAGCTCCTCCCAGTGGACCGGAACAATTCTCAAAAAGTGCAGGGTGGAGCCTCCCCCTCCTCCATATCAGACTATTTCACTAAGGCCCGTCCAGATAGATTTGAGAAAATAACCTATCAAGTAAGATAGCAAGAAGGAAGAGAGGAAAAGTCCTTTGAGCGATGAACCCAAGAGGACTCCCACATCCAGCCACAGGAGACCCAGCATGGTCCCTTTCACTGGGTGGGAGACCTGTGAGTTATATGTACTAAGAGAAAAGGATTTAAAAATGTAAGACTAAAATCATATTTTCCCTGTCATCCAATATAACTCACAGGTACCATGGGGATGTACCAACATTGGCATCCCATGGTGGGAAGAAAAGAAGAAGGAAAGGACCAATCACTGGTCCCCTTGATACCAGAGTTCCCATGGACTATCCCATGGCCTGCAATTCAGCTGCTCAGAGACCACAGCCAAAAGAAAAACCATCTTCCATATCAGAATACACAAGGCAATGGTAGCCAAAGAATCAAAGGGAGGCCGCTGCGAGATTCCCAGAACCAGACTAACCACTTACAGAACGTCCGTGCACACACGCGGTGGTCACTTAAGGACCACGGATCTTTTTTTTTTTTTTCACGATTCGATTCCGGACTTCCTGAATGGTGTGCAGCCATGTGGGGAGCCCGGAATTCCAGGCTATAACAACCAATGACAGTCCAGGACCGTCATGGGTCCTTAAGGGGTTAAGGTCCCACTGGGGAGTGGGAGGCTTATAGGCAGGGAAAGCGTGAGCGACACCCTGAAAGAAGACTTTGACATCTGGCAAAATGGCAATACATCTCTGGAAAAAGAGAGCAGAGGTCTGCACCTTCAGGGAGCTAAGGTTGAGACCCCTGTTCACGCCATCCTACAAAAAAGACAGAATAGTCAGCAGAACAAACTCCCGTGAGGACAGATCCTTGTCCACACTCTATGAAAGGGAAATGGACCAAACCCTGTTGTAGGCCTTGGAAGAGACCTGTTTCCTAGCCTGGATCATGGTGGAGACCACAGCAGGAGAAAAACCTTTCCTCCAGAGGTAACCCTGGAGGACGAGATCTGGCCTGGGTGGCAGAGGAAACAGATCCTGAGCAGACAACGCCATCAGTTCTGGAAACCAAGGTTGCCTGGTCCAATAGGGTGTGATCAGGGTAACAGATTCAACATCCATCTGAATTTTCCTCAACACACCAGCGATGAAAGGAAGAAGAAGAGGAGGAAAAATATAGGCTAGATGAAAGTGCCAAGGAATGGACAAAGTGTCTGCTGCAAACGCCAGAGGATCCCCCAAGTGAAAGCAAAACATCAGGACCTTCCTGTCCCTGGTAGCCATCAGGTCTATCCAAGGGCATCCCCACTATAGGACAAACAGGTCGAAGACCTCCAAATGGATTTCCAGCTCCTCAGGGTCCATCGTCTGACAATTGAGGAAGTCCCCAGAACACTCTATGCCTGGAATGTGCATGGCAGAAATGGCAGAAACGTGTTCCTCTGCCCAGTCCAAAACAGCCCTGACCTCTGACCAAGTGGAAGCACTTCTTGTGCCTCCTTGCTTGTTGATGTAGGCCACAGCCCTGGCATTGTCCGACTGGACGTTGACCGGACAGTCCCTCAGAGGAGAGGACCAGTACACCACAGTGTGGAGAATTGCTCTGAGCTCCCGAATGTTGATGGGGAGGAGGGCCTCCTCCACATTCCTTTGACCTTGAATGCCCAGGTGACCCAGGATAGCTCCCTAGCTGTAAAGGCTGGCGTCCATTTTCATGGTCCAGTACTGGACAACAAAGGGTTTCCTATTCCTCAGGTTGGAGCCGTCCAACCACCAGAGGAGGTCCTGTCTCACTTCCTGGGGAAAAGAGACCAAATGATCCAAAAGATCCATATCCCCCCAGCAAGCCCGGATAGTGAACCTCTGACGTTCCCCGATGTGAGTCATGGAGTACGGAACCACCTCCACGGTGGATATCATCTTGCCCACTAGGGAGGAGAACTTGTGTACTGGGGCTGAGGTCCACCCCAGAGCCCAGGACACCTTGGTCATGATCTGCAGGACAGAATCCTCTGTCAGATAGACCATTCACTGACAAGTGTTGAACCAGAGACTGAGGAAAAACAGGTCCTCAGAAGGAACTGGAGCAAACTTGCCATGTTCAGAATCCACCCATGCTGGAGGAGGATCTGAGCACATTTCTGGACCCGACGGTCCAGAAGATCCCTGGAAGGAGCCTTCAGCAGAAGGTCATCCATGTAGGGTGTCACCTGAATCCCCTTGGTGTGCAGGAAGGCAATCAATGCCCCCCAAGTCCGGTGCAAACACCTGAGGAGCAGTGGTGAGCCCAAAGGGCAGATCAGTGAAATGGAAGTGCCCCAAGTCACAAGCAAACTGTAGGTACTTCTTACTGTACGGATGAATAGGAACATGCAGGTATGCACCCTGCAGATTCAGAGAGGCCAGAAATTCCCCTGGACACATCACTGCAATCACAGAGAACAAAGACTTCATCTTGTAGTGAGTATGGACCACAAAAGAATTGAGGTCCTTGAGGTCCTTGATAGGGCAACTGCCAACATCCTTCTTGGGAACTACAAAGAGGTTTGAATAAAAACCTAAACCTCTCTCTTGAGAAGGTACTGGAGCTAAAATTACCTTGTCCAAGAGAGCCTGGGCCTCCCTGTTAAAAAGTCTGCGCTTCTCTTGTCCCAGAGCGGATTGAGAAAAGAAGAATCTGCAGGGAGGCAGGGATATGAAGGGAATCGTGTAGCCTCCTCACACCACCTGTAATACCCACTGATCTGTAACAGAGTCTTCCCAAATGCTTGAAAAATGCAGCAGGTGACCACCCACAGGTAGATGTGGACCAGGGTTCAGAACAATATGCCGAGGAAGGTTTGGTGGAGGGGTGTTTTAGCCTCCACTGCTGCCTGGGCTTTGGAGTGTAGCGCGGGGTGCTGGCCTAAGACCCACACGGATTTGCCCTTTGTACTTCGCTTTGGCAGGGACAAAAAAGATGCTGCTTCCTCACCTGATTAGGGCATTTAGGGACCTGAGGCAAAAAAAAAAAAAAGTGTTCTTACTCCCCATTGGCCTCACTGATATTCTTCAGTTCAGGCCCAAACAGAGATGTGCCCTGAAAGGGACGAGAAATCAGTGATTTCTTAGATGTTAGGTCAGCAAACCAAATCTTAAGCCACAAAGTGCATCTAGCAGCAACAGAGAAGGAAAAAGCCTTAGCCTCAAGCCTGACAGCGTCAAACAGGGTGTTAGTAACATAGTGCTGAGCCTCAGACATGTTGGCCAAAAGGTCCTCCCTTGGAGCTCTTTGCTAACAGTGTCAGTAAACTGTTCCGTCCAGACAGCAATGGCTCTAGTAACCCACACAGAAGCCAAGGTAGGCCTCAAAGAAGAACCTATGGCAGCAAAGGCAGACTTCAGGATAGCATCAAGCTTCCTATCAGTTAAATCCTTAACCCTTTGCATTCCGTACCCCTCTGGCACTCAAAGGGTTAAGTGCTGTGGCATCCATCATTGGCAAGGCAGTAGATTTAGACAGTCTGGAAATAGGGGAATCAACCTGAGGAGGTGTAGCCCACTGATCCAAGGCTGCATCAGAAAAAGGGTACAGCTTAGAGAATCTCTTGGAGACAAAGACACTTGTCGGGTGTCTTCCACTCATCCAAGATAACCTGGTCTAGAGTGGGATTAGGCAGAAACACAGTACATGACTTCTTGTGCCTTTGAAAGATGTCAGAAGTAGACTGAGTCTCTACAGGGTTAAAAGGAATGTGTAGGGTAGTCAAAATCGCCTTAATGAGACCCTCAGCAGTAGAGATGCACCGATATCGGTACCGACACCCGTATTTGTGCGAGTAGTCTTACTCACGCAAATGGGGCCAATACCAGGGCAGGGCAATTCAATCTGCGGATCTGTGTAGATGGAAGTTGCGGAAGATGGATTGGGAGCCGCCGGGCCGCATCAGCTTGTCAGTGTGGAGGCAGGCCGGGACCGTGATGTCAGACGCAGGATACGCAGCAGCGTGACGAAGAGCACTGCAAGCCTGCATCTGTGCACCCAGATCCAGTCAGGAGAGTCAGCTCATCAGACAGGTAACAGGGGGAAGGGAATTGGGGAAACTAACAGCGATCAATCACCAAAAGGGGGGGATCCATCAGCCGATAAAGGCAAAGGGGGATCAGAGGCAAGGGGGCATCAAGAGCGGGTGAAAGAGGCAGAGGGGGGTTAAGAGGGAGAAGACAGAAGGGGAATTGGGGAAAGTTACTGTAACAGCTAACAGGCAAAAAGGGAGATCGTTCAAAAGGGGGAGGAAGATAAAGGGGGATCAAGAGAGGCAAGATGGGGCATCAAGAGTGGGTGAAGAAAGGCAGGGGAGGGTCAAGAGGGAGAAAAAAATGGCAAAAGGGACTAAGGGAGAAAAAAAAAAGAGGCAAGGAAGGATCAGGAGACAAAAGGAGGGGGGCCAAGAAGAGGCAAATAGAGGGGGGGATCAGGAGGGGGAGTAAGAGGCAAAAGGGAGGGATCAAGCGTCAAGAAGGGGAGAGAGAGGCAAAAGTAAGGGGTATCAAGAGTCAATGAAGGGGGGAGAAAGAGGCAAAGGGGGGATCAAGAGAGGGGAAAATGGGGGAGAGGAGAAAAAGGGAAAAGGAGTGGGATAAAGAGGGGAGAAAGAGGCAAAAGGGGGGAATCAGGAAGAGGCAAGAGGGGAAGAAAGCAAAAGAGGAGATCAAGACGAGTCCGGGGTGGATTAAGGCAAGAGGGGAAAAGAGGCAAAAGGGGAGAAAGAGGCAAAGAGAGAATGGCAAAAGGAAGATCAAGAGGGGGAATCTAGAGCGGGTGAAAGAGGCAGAGGGGGGAAAAAGAAGCAAATGGTGGGGGATCATGAGGCAAAAGGAGGGAAGGACCAAGAGGCAAAAGGAGGGGGATCAAGAGGGGGAGAAAGAGGCAAAATATATATATACACACACATACAGGGCTCAAAATTTCCACTCGCCACTAGCGAGTGAGAATTTAGCCCTGGAGAGTAGAAATTCAGCCCTGGTGGGTATACTATGGCTTGCAGTGGCGAGTAACTTTTCAGGTCTGGCTAGTAGCAAAGGACTTCAAATTTTAAGATTAATATATATATATATATATATATTAGTCTTCTTTAGGTACTTGGAAAATGACATCGCAAAAAGTATCAGTAATTGGTATCAGTGAGTACTTGAAAAATGTATCGGTACTTGTACTCGGTCTTAAAAAATTGGTATCGATGCATCTCTACTCAACAGAGGTTTCAGGGTCAGCCACAAAGGGGTTTCCATAAGTATGGGAAGAAGCCCCTTCTGCACACTCACCATCCTCTGACTCCTCAAATGAATCCTCTTCAGAGGTATCAGAAAGGTCAGGAATGCCAGCGGCCACATACCTGAATGAAGTGGGGGGCTTCCAAGACTAAAGGACCCCTGAAGTGAAAGAGGAAACTGTGCCATAGAGGACTTTAAATCCTTGACCCAATGTGGCTCCTGTTCATGGCTGGAGGGCCCTGGCAGAGAAGCAGGGGCCACATCGCATGAGGGGCATAAGTGACATGAGTACTCTCTGGGAAACCCATCTTGGCATGAGGAACAGTAAGCAAAGGGGTAGGGGTCAAAGACGCCCCTGAGTCCTTAGCCTTAGGCCTAGCCCCATGTCCCTTTGGATCTGACATCCTAACAGGCAAAGTGTCTTACAGTAATAGGAAACCCAAATACTGTCACTAGATGACTAAAAATACCTCAGAAAGCCCAAAGAAGTACTTATCTGGCAAGCGGATAGTTAACCTGTGGAGGAGAGTAAGGGAATCCAAGCCCTGCATAGGATACTCAGCCAAAGAGAATTCAGAGCCAATCAGATAACAGCCCGCGAAACGAGCCTTTATGGGAAATGTAGATCTCATTTTGAGGTATGCAAGAACAGTGCCTGAAACCCCCAGGAACTCCCAAGACACTGAGGATGTGAACCTGAATGCAGGACAAGGGGAAACAAGAAGAATGAGTCCTCTCTCAACTCTGCAAGTGGAACTGTTGCAGAGATATGTTCCAAAGCAGTCTGTCCCATAGAAGTCAATGGAGCAAGTGCAGGCATGCGGTAAAGTACAGGCACGGAATTAAGAAAAAAAATCTAAAAGTTTTGAAAAGTGAATAAAGCCCCCAAAACATAAATATAACATATAATAAACAATATAAACTCATGAATCCAAAAGGAAAATGAGATATAAGTCCCAAATACCAATACAACTGGCAGGGAAGGGGTTAAAGGAATAGTAATACTTTATTATTACTAGCCCCCATATTGTACATATTTGCCAAATTAATAGCCCCCAGGTTCATCTCTCAAACCCTTATGGCAAAGTTCCCCCCTGCCTCCCCCTTCCCTGAAGTCAGCGTTGTACTGACTGCAGGGATATCCGGTCTGACTTTCATCATGTGGCTCTGCAGCAGAGAGCTGCAACCGCGTTAGTGAAAAAGAATAATTTCACTGAAACAGTCTTCTACATGTGCTTGCAAACCAAGCACATGTAGAAGACCGTTTCAGTGAAATAATTCTTTCACTAACAGTATCTCGGGTCAGCTGCAGACCCGCAAACCTGTCGTAATCCAGACTTCCCCTGAAGTCAGCGTTGTAGGGGGAAGGGGGAGCTTTGCCTTCGGTTATCTTTCAGACCATAAAGGTTTGAGAGATGAACCTGGGGGCTATTAAATTATTTTACAAATATCTACAATATGGGGGATAGTAATAATAAAGTATTACTATCCCTTTAAGTTCCACAAAACACCCCAAAATGTGCCAAAGGCCCAGAAATCAGACAGAGAATTAACCAACATGAGTGCAGGAGTTATAAGGAACTCCAGAAAGACCCCTGTGCAGAGGGGAACTGTGGGACAAGTGGACCATGGCACTCAAAGGGTTGCTCACCTTTTTTGTAGGTCTTCTTACTTCAGATTACGATTGGAAAGGAAGAAGCCTCAGAGACTCCTTCTGGAGAGAGAGAGACATGGGTTGCAAGATTCTCTCCCAGGGCTGCAATGGGTCCACAACAGCACCTGATAACTGGGCAATCCTCCAGGGGAAGTTAGTAATGGTAATCCACCTAATGGGGGAATTTGGATACCACATCTCTAACAATAAAATAATATAAAAATTAAAAACTAAGCAGAACTGTTCTTAGCCATGTAACCAGGTTCTTGGAACAAATCTATCTGGGTGGGGATCAGTGAGGTAGCTTGATATGGAGGAGGGGGATGCTCCACTCTGCACTTCTTTGAGAATTGTTCCAGCCCACTGGGAGGAGCTGTGGCCTCCACCATGGTACTTGTGAGTTATAGTGGATGACAAAGAAATTGCTATTTTTCCCCTGTTTCTCTTTTGCAGCAAAAACTTTCATCCATCCTTAGACAGGAGTGGAACTCTGTATACTGTTACAAGGTTCAATGCACTGTGCATTTAGAGATGCCCTTCTGCACATTACTGTTGTAAAGCAAGGTTATCTGAGTATTTGTGGCCTTTCTGTCAGTTTAAACAAGTCTAGCCATTCTTGTCTGAGTGCTCTCATTAACGAGGTGTTTTTGCCCATACATATAATGAAATCCAAAAGCACTGGGGCAATGTCTAGTGATATCCACTGCAAATATATACATTCCAGTAATAGTCCAAAGACTGATTAAATAGTAATACTGATATGAAAAACACTATATTCAGGATAGGAGGATAGAATATAGCATTCATACAATGGAGCTGTAGTTCTTATAAATATTACATCAATACACAGTTCAATTTAGTCCCCCTAGAAAAACAGTGTTCTGGATAGAAGCATTAATGATGATCTAAGTTTGGAGGAACCATTCCGAGTGACGCACCTAAAATTTTCTAATGGTATTGATTCAAAGCAACAAACAAATCTATCTATCTATCTATCTATTTATGTAAAAGAAGACTTTGTGCCTGGTGAAACACACACCCGGAGGGGCAGTAAGGAGGAGTTACTGCTCCCATTGGGTGATTCAATGGGAGTGTGATTTGCACACCAGTTGCAGTGGCCGAAGGCCACTGCAATTGGTGTGAAAATCATGTAGGGAGTTGGCCCACCCCCACTATCAAAGTACGAAAAAAAAAACATGGCTGCCACTTTCTCCTGCGCCACAGACACACACAAGCCCCACTCACAAGACAGCCATTTGCTCCTGCACCACAGACACACACAAGCCCCACTCACAAGACACACAGACTCACAACACACACACACACACACCACCATCTCTGCCACATAATACCCCACAGTAGCCTGGCCAGGCCCCGCACACTTCTACCTTATCTTGATGCCAACATTATTAGCCCTCTCTGCATACTATGCAGGGCCTGACTGGCTTCCCAGGAAAATCCCCATATGCACCGGGCTTCCCTGGGGCTGGCCGGGGCTGCCTGCTTCTTAAATAAACATGCGCCAATTCCATTTATTCATGGCCGCAAGGTGACAGGACCACGGCCCAATCTCATGAACCACCAGAGCCAGGAAGCGTCTACTGAGTGTGGGCAGGACGGGTCTACACCCAGTGACAAGCACTGCATCTGCTGTGCACCGGGTAGGCCATCCAGCAGCCGCACATAACAAACAGTACTGTGGAGACAAGAGAGCCGAGCCGAGCGAGAGGCCGGCAGAAGCAAAGAGAGACAATGATAGGCAAGATCTGTGTCCTGCCCGCTCCCTTCTAGCTGCTCTGTGTGGGGGTAGGGTAGGCCGCCAGCCGGGGACTTTACGGCCTTGGGAATTGGAGGGGGGTACTGCTGTGCAGGCAGGGATGTCTGCGCACATGTGTCTGTGTGTTTCTCACCATCAATATCAAAATGCTCACAAAATATTAGCCGTGTAGTCTTATATCACCCTTTCAAGCCAACTTTTACAACACTATAAAGTTAGTTTCAAATGCCACTACATTCCAGGGTCAAACAACTTAAAACTAATGTTGGAGGCATATAACTGTTACAACCTCATAAGTGTTCCATAACTTCCTCTGCCTGCCTCCTTCTGCCCCAGCTGTAGGCAACTCTCTCCCCTTCTTTCAGCTGCTCCCTACTGCCTACTCCTCTGCTCCAAACCCTTCACCTGCCTCCTCCTATCCCCTCTCTCCATACCTCCTTCAATCCCACCTGCTGCCATCCTTTCTTCCTTCAACTACCAACAGCAGCCCTACCGATGAAAGCCATCACATGCCACTCCAATGCCTGCCGCTTCAGGGACTGTGGACTCCACGACTCTGTACATTCTGGACAGCTGGTTAACCCTTTCAGAGCCAGAGGATTATGTAACACACTGCTGTGCCTGTGGCACTCAAAGGCATGTGTGTGTGTATAATAATATCTGTATGTGTGTGTGTTTGTGTGCATGTGTCTATGTATAATAATATCTATATGTGTGTATGCATGCATGTATGTACGTGTCTATGTATGTATCAATGTTTGTATATGTGTGTGTCTATATATGTATAAATGTGTGAGTATCTGTGTGTGTCTATGTATGTATGCATGTATGTATGATAATACGTATGTGTGCGATATGTTTCTTTCTGCTTCAGCCAGTACACAAAAAACAGCCAATACAGCTAAATCAAATATACAATACAAACATACACAAAAAAATTCTTACAAAATACCTTCTACACACCACCTACAACATTGCATACAAAACATGGTACATAACACATATCCTAATACAATGACGGGCAACACCGTCCCATATTGCTAGTTAATGAATAAAAATATATCTATAATTACTTGGTGGTGCTAATTCAGTTAGTCTATACAGCACATAAAGGCACAAAAAATGAATCAACAGTAAATCGATATTTAATCAGCCAGGTAAGAGGGCACTAATGATGCAAGAGACATTTAAGAAGGCGACATGAGAATCTCGCTCTATTATGTAGGGTGAGATTCTCATGTCTCCCTTTTCAACATGGACACATGCTTAATACACTGTTTAGTTCCACAATCTTTGTCCGCGACATTTTAATAGGATACCAATCGAATGGAGGTCTTAAGTGGAATAAATGGATTTGATGGATATGGATACACAGATGAGATAAAGTCCAATGAATTGAGTTAAAGTCCAAAGTCACAGATAGTCTTTACATGTAAATAGAAGAGTTGCCCGATTATGAAGTTATTCCCCTGTGCTGCTATGCTCGATGTCAAGAATCATCATAGGTATAGGTACATGCAAATTAACAACAACAAAAAAAAAGCAGAGCAACAAAGAACACTATATATTTATGTCTTTAGGAATAAATCTATACTAATTGTATAAAGACAAAGGAGGGCTCTTAGTAACAAAAAAATTAAATTATGGCAGAGAATTTAATCAGTATATGTGGCGCCCTGAGGTAAAAGTGGATGTATTCAAAATAATGAAGGAGACAAATTGACATTGGCTTATTATTTTTTTGCTTTTTATTTCATTTTAATATCATACCTTCAACATGTATAATAGGTGTTGTCACAGGAACCACCGGGCCCTTGGCTTTTGGCAGGGCCTGGGGGCCAGCCCCTTCCTACAGACTCTGTGGACTGTTTTAACCAGTTTTAAGACTATTGGAGTTAATATTGATATGTAGAACTTTTGGACGTTATATTGACGAACAACTATGCCAAAAGGACTGGGCTGTTAGGAGTTAATTATATGAGTTTACCTAAAGTTACTTGCAATGTGTATTGTAGTCTCTCAAGGTAATGTATTGTGATCTGTACTGAGACCCCCCTGCCGTGTGTTAATTCATTCAAGCCCCTCAAGTCTTTGTGTCCATTGTCTGAGTTCAGCAACCCTTTTGTGTGTGAAATGTAATCATGCCTAAGTCATTGTACTTGTTAGACCATCTGTTTACTGTATGGTGATTGGATTATGTCCCTATTTTATCTGCTTTGTCCAGGTATTTGAATGCAAGGTTTGAGTATAAATATGTGTGGTTTGTTTCAATAAAGACTTCTTGTCTTAACCTACACTGGTGTTGTCTGGTGAGGTTAAGCTTGCTGTATCCAGAGTGTGGTTCTGGTTACTCTGACACTGGTTCTGCCTGTTCATTCAGAGTACATTGCAATATGCTGCGGGAGCCTTTGCTGGTGGATTCTGGGAAGAAGTGATCCTTGATGGTGACATCAACACTGGGTGTCTGCTGGTACCATCCCATCTGGTGGCAAGCAGTGGGATTTAACTTCTTCCAAGGAAAGGATACTGAGACCAGCATCCTGGGGGAGATATAGCCACCTGGATTGACCCCGGTCTTAGCAACTCTGAAGCCAGCATCCAGGGGGAGATACAGCCGCTGGCTTGATCGCGGTTTCAGCAACAGTTCAGGGGAGCAGCGGAAGCAACGGCTGACTCACCATGCCGAGGCAAGCTAAGTCTGATTCAGCGGCCAAGAAAGCAGCGACTCAGACCCAGAGGAAGGGAGACCGAAGCAGTAGCTCTCCACCGGCCGCCTCCAACACGTCAGAAGCTGAGATAGAGGCTTGCAGCTATGAACAACGGCGGACCACGCTAGAGACAGAGGGATACTCATTCTCCTCCAAGGGCTTCATCCCTTATGCGGAGAGGCACAAGAGGGAGAGACAGCAGTGGAGCCCCTGCATCCTCGGCCCAAGTCTGGACCACCAGGCAAGCGAGGTACTGGAATCCTGGATTGGAGATATTATTTTCCTGGATATCCAATATGGGGCTTTCCAAAATGTGACCGGATTTGAATGGTTTGGGTTCCCCAAAACTCCTCTCCCATGCTGCGGCTTTGCCTACAAGGGTCCCAGCTCGCTGTGGTATGCCAGGGCTGAGGAGCCGGACTTCGGGAGTCACAGCGAAAGCCGGTTCTGGGAGATTCGCAACAAGCGAGCCATGCAGCTGGGAGTGTCAGAGATACCAGAGGTATGGGGAGAGCTGGAGG
Organism: Rhinophrynus dorsalis; assembly: GCA_037306005.1. Lineage (NCBI taxonomy): Eukaryota > Metazoa > Chordata > Amphibia > Anura > Rhinophrynidae > Rhinophrynus > Rhinophrynus dorsalis. The sequence goes on from CM074724.1 coordinate 172,725,255, forward strand.
ATATCGTAAGCCAAGAGTGGGGACTTGAGATTGAGTGTCGGGACCTCCAGGAAGGGGTTATTTACACTTGTCCCCAACAGCAAATTTGTATGGACATTGAAGGTGCCGTGGATGAGACTGCAGTCGCCACCAGCACCTTACCAGTGGAAGAGTGGGCTCTTCCTGAGGCTGACTCCAGAGACTTGTTATGGTCTAGTCAGCGGGTAGCAGGTGAAGCTACGGCCACCGCTAACCCGTTTGTTATGGATGTCCCCACTGCATTGAGGGGCTGTATTTTGGGAGTGGATGCGGTGGGCATCACTCCCCAGCGGCTGTTTGTGTTACAGGGAGAGGAGGTAGCCGACCTCTCTCCCCAGCGGCAGATTGCTTGTGTAACTGGGGGGGGGGCATGGATGAGATTACGGTCGCCACAAGCACCCTACCAGTGGAAAAGTGGACCCTTCCTGAGGCTGACCCCAGCGACCTGTTATGGTCTGGTCAGCGGGTAGCAGGTGAGACTATGGCAGCCGCTACCCCTTCACTTAAGACTGTTTCAGTGGTAAGGAGCTGGGTTCTAGGAGGGGATGCAGTTGACATCACTCCTCAGCGGCTGTCGGAGGTACAGGGAGCGGAGGTAGTTGATCTCTCTCCCCAGCGGCAGATTTGTATGGGCACTGAGGGTGCCGTGGATGAGACTGCGGCCGCCACAGGCACCCTGCAAGCAGAAGAGTGGACTCTTCCTACGGCTGACCCCAGCAACCTGTTACAGTCTGGTCATCAGGTAGCAGGTGAAGCTATGGCTGCTGCTACCCCTTCCTTTAAGGATGTCCCAGCATCAAGGTGCAGTGTTCCAAGGGATGGTGCAGTCAGCCCCTCGCAGCAGCAGCCATGCCTGGTCTTGGGAGTTGGGGTTGCAGCCCTCCCTCCCCAGTGGGAGATTTGTGTTTTCAGAGGGGAGGTAGTTAACCTGTCTTCCCAGCGGCAGGTTAAAGCACCCAAGGTGCCACCATGAGACAGATACCCAGCGGAAGAGCTGGCAACAGGGCAGAGCGCTGCTGGCCTCTGTCCATCCGAGCAATTGCCCCAGGGTGCGGGTGCCGGCTGCACCACTCCCCTGCAGCAGAGCGAGATCCAGGGAAAGATGGAGTATTGCGTGCTCTCACCCCAGAATCCAGAGCAACTCTACCACCCACTCTCATCATCCTCAGCCAGCAGCGGAGATCCCGGTAATGTGCTGACGGGGAGGGCACCGTTGTTTGGGTGGGGGTTTTTACTGGGTCAGAGACTCCTGTATACCAGAGCCTGGGCTGAATGGCCTCCCGGGCTCAAGGCTTCTTATGTCTAAGTCACCCTGTACATGGAGGTGCAGGGTACAAAGCTGGACAGAACACAGAACTATAGGGGCTGGCTGGGGACAAGTACTGTGCGGACATTGCACTAGCAGACTATGTCTCCACTCCAGACAGCAGCGAGCTGACCCATGTGGATCATGCTGTAGCTGTCGGAGGTGGACAAGGGGGAGAAATGTCACAGGAACCACCGGGCCCTTGGCTTTTGGCAGGGCCTGGGGGCCAGCCCCTTCCTACAGACTCTGTGGACTGTTTTAACCAGTTTTAAGACTATTGGAGTTAATATTGATATGTAGAACTTTTGGACATTATATTGACGGACAACTATGCCAAAAGGACTAAAAATAATAACCTGCTTTCAGGGGACTGGGCTGTTAGGAGTTAATTATTTGAGTTTACCTAAAGTTACTTGCAATGTGTATTGTAGTCTCTCAAGGCAATGTATTGTGATCTGTACTGAGACCCCCAGCCGTGTGTTAATTCATTCAAGCCCCTCAAGTCTTTGTGTCCATTGTCTGAGTTCAGCAACCCTTTTGTGTGTGAAATGTAATTATGTCTAAGTCATTGTACTTGTTAGACCATCTGTTTACTGTATGGTGATTGGATTATGTCCCTATTTTATCTGCTTTGTCCAGGTATTTGAATGCAAGGTTTGAGTATAAATATGTGTGGTTTGTTTCAATAAAGACTTCTTGTCTTAACCTACACTGGTGTTGTCTGGTGAGGTTAAGCTTGCTGTATCCAGAGTGTGGTTCTGGTTTCTCTGACACTGGTTCTGCCTGGTGATTCAGAGTACATTGCAATATGCTGCGGGAGCCTTTGCTGGTGGATTCTGGGAAGAAGTGATCCTTGACGGTGACACAAACACTGGGTGTCTGCTGGTACCGTCACAGGTGTGGTAAAATATATATCATTTTAGATTTTTAACAATCATTTCATTTTGGTTGCAACAAATGTAGGTTTGTGACTCAGGACATGATATCTTTCTCACTTGGGACAACTTCCTTTATTCATTTTTATATGTTTTAATCAACAGTTTAATTATCATCGAACAAGAAAATATAGAGAGAAGTAATAAATGTTTTATATTTACCACTAACCTATAAACATCCCATATGTAGTCACATAAGGAAGGGAGGGTTAGTGTGAGAAATCCTTGCTTTGTCAAACTGAGTAGACATTCGCGATGTCAGGGTTTTTTTTTGTGAAAACTGAGTCAGGACACACTATGTACATACCTACGATATGTTTTATACACTCTCTTTGCATAAAAAGAGTGCTCTGTAAAAGAGAAAGAGAGAAGGGGTTAAAAACCCTAAGAGATGGCAGTTAGCAATCATAAAACACCAAAATCACAGACAAATGTTTACACTTATATAACTAATCACTAGTAACATGCAAACCCACCTAAAAAAAAAGAATCTGAACACTGGATGTTTACTAAAGATCAGATTCATGATAGCTGAGAGCTGGATCTAAAGATGAAAATAAGGACAGGTAGAGTATATTTGTCAACCCTTATATGTTTGTCTTTTTATCATGGTCCCTATACGTGATGTGGGTGGTGGGCGAATTTCTGTATAAAGATCTCGGTGTTTCAAATATTTTGTGTCTGAACTTGGCATAGCGATTCCAAGTTCAGAGACTCTATTACTGCTTGAATCTACCAAGAATTCTTGCAATCTAGAACTTTCTTACCTGATTATCTTGGGTAAATATGTTATAAAGATAAATAAACAACAATATTCTACAATATAAATAAAAAATGGTTTAGATAATACATTATCACATCAGAACAGTATCTTATACCAAAGTGTTATGATATGTTGCTGTCTTTCTAACATGTTGATATGCTATGATTCTATACCAAATTTAAATTCTATATCTAGTTCAAATACAAGTTAGTATACCTTTAGCTTAAAGTGTATTGAGATATTATCCAACTAATTTAATTTAACTGGGCCCTTTATAAAGTAGCTAAAATATATACTGTAATATATTTTGTGTATTCACCTGCATTATGTAGTGGTCATTATGTTCCTAATCAAATCTGTTGGGTTTATTGCACTAGTCAAAAGAAAGTGATTACCTTTTTGCATTATTATTCTAGTTGTCTCAGGTATCTATTGATTTAGCAGTAGGGATTAACATTTCACTATTACATTGTATTTCTTGGGAAACTTACTTATTTTGTAACCAAATATCCACTGTAAAATACCTGATAATGCCAACAGTTCCAGTCTAACCAACTGAACGGACCCTACAATACAAAAGATTAACCTCTATCTTCCCCCAGAATAATTTTCCTACTTTTGGTCAGTTTTCCTAAGGACCTCCACCCCCCCCGACCTAGACCCATTCTTCTCAGAGCCCCTCACCTCATGCCCCCACAGGGGAGGCTCTACATATGGTACAGCAAGGACTTTTTATCCCTTCTCACCTTCTTCACCCTCTCTGTTTAAAAAAAAAAGAAAAAAAAACCCTTCACTTCCCTGGAGGCTCAGGTACAGAGTGCATAAATCTAATTCCCCAGGAGGATGACAGAGGTTAATCCCTAAGTGAAAGCTTTTTTTTTTTTTTCCTTTGCTCTCAGTTACCAATCAGAGCATCAGCACATTGCATAAACAGTGCAGCAGCCAGTAGCTGTGATATTAATCACTGTCCTCAGATAGATCCGTGTATGCTGCCTTAGCACCTACCAAGGTCTAAGGTAAATTGGTCTGGGGATAATTAAGAATATCCCTTTGAAGGCTACTAAGCATGAGCAAGAAAAATAAAGTTTCACTTGGAGGTGAATGTCTGTCATTTCTGGCTGTACCTTTAACAGTACATGAAACAAAGTACAACCGCAATGACTGGAAACATGGGTAGGCAGCCATGGAATGCTGGAGACAAGTGCTTCCTGCTCCACATCCCCTTGCTGCACGTTTAACAGTGCAGGATACAAGCCATGCCCACCAATGACTGGAAGCATAGACTTGGATCCATATAATTCTGGGGAGAAGAGCTACTCACATCACTTTCCCACTGGATAAAACTGGGTAGTGGCATACTTATAAAGAACTACTTTTGCAGTGAGTAGTCTTCCTAGCAACGCCCCCTGCCCCAACACAAAAACACCTTCTTCTCCAGCATCCCTCTTACCTGGTAATGCAGCTGACAGGAGCCTAACCAGCAAGTCTGCCAGAAGCTTTCATAAAATACATGCCCTGCTGTGAAGAGCTCTATGCTGTGCTTCCTCTTTCACTGCTTGATTATTTTAATGGAGTAACCTGGTGAGCAATATATGGCTCGCTCTCTGGTGTTGGACTACAACACCATAATTTCCTGCCAGACATTTGATGGCTAAGGATGATAACATTTTTAATCCAACAAATCTGTGAGAAAAAAGGAAGGGAGGGAACAAACAGGGTGCCCTTTGTGCATACCAATATAGTATTTCCTAGGACCGTCACCACCATACCTGGGAACTTGCCGGGTTTCACCCGGAGACTCCGGATTTAGAGCTCTGTCTCCGGGTCTCTGGATGAAACATTAAAATCTCTGGGTAACGGCATGTCCTGACACTCATGGCGGTGGCAGCATAGTCACTGAGCTCCTGACATTCCATGAGTTTATTTTAGCTATTTTTTTTTATCTATTGCACCGAATCGCTTCTAGAGGGGAATATAAAGACCCGGTAATGGATGAAGTCCAAGAAAAAGTGCTCCTCTGCTACCAAAGGCTCCCTTAAGGGTTATTTTTCTAGCGGTGGGACCTACGCGCCATTAACATCCCCTCCTTCCCCTCTGGGTGGAGAGCGGGAACAAGACGCCATTTCCTCATCGAGTAATACCTCGACTGAAGACGCTGCATCTAACACTATGTCCCACAACTCTCCACCAGCTAACGGAGAACTAGATTCCCCGTTAAGAGCGGAACTACAAAGCCTGGCTACATCACTCCGGGAAGACTTCTGCGGTTTCATGGAGGACATGAAAGCGGCCTTTCATACAAAAATACCAAATGTCAGATCAGATCTAGCTCAGATCCAGACTAAGGTTACCTCTCTGGAAGCCTCCTTGGTGCAAACTGTTGATAGAACGACCGCATTGGAACAGAAAACGACAGCTCAAACTGACCAAATTCGACATCTGAAGACCCGGATTATGGATCTGGACAACAGGGGTCGGAGATGCAACTTGCGGGTGAAAAATTTCTCGGAAACGGTTCAACCACAAGATCTCAAACGGTGCTAACTGTTTTCTCCAGAGATCCACTAGGAGAGTCGTTTAATGATCAGCTACATATTGAGCTAATTCATCGGGCTCTCAGGCTCAAAGACAACAACTCACCCAGAGATGTGATAATGTGTTTTAATCGCTGAGTTAATTCTCAGGAGGAGTAGGGAGATACCTTCTCTAAGCTGCGTTGGAGCTGAGATACAACTCTTCAATGATCTCTCACCTTACACACTCCAGCTCAGACGGGAGATTCGCCCACTGACAGAACACCTTCGGAACCTGCAGATACGCTACCATTGGGGCTATCCGTTTGCCCTCACGGCGACATTTAATGGCACTTCCGCAACATTATTTTCAGCCGACGACATCACATCTTTCTGTGCCACATTGGGCATCTCCTTGCCTCCACACCCTGATCCTTCTTCCACTCCTCATTCACACAGATCTCAGAAGCGTTTAGAGTGGTCACCTGGATCTCCTGTTAAAAGGTCTAAACAGCGACGTCTGGATTTGCTGTCTCCTGCCCCAGTCTCTGGCTCGGTAGTCGCGGCCTGGACATGAACTTTTCCAACCCTACTTTGGAGATGTTACCTGAGGGATCCCACAAGGACTCTGATGGGCACTTACGACTCCTTGTGTAGTACCCGTTTCTCGGCAGACACCGGCAAGCGAGATGTGACAAGACTTTGCATCTTGGCCTGCTGTCCCATTATGGACACTGTTTCATTATAGAGGTCTCTGACTTACCTTACCTTACCTTACCTTTTTGTCCATTTGTTCTTTGTTCACCGGGAATGTTTCTTATTGAATTGTTCTATGGAGCTATTCATAGAGGTGGAGGTACATTAAATATTCCTCTTTTATAAAATGTATGCCATACGTTGTTCTTGTAGCGTGTTTCACATAACAGGCACTGGGGGAGTGTGGGGGCATGCTGGCTGGGTTTGGGTGTCGGGGAGCTATAATCTCCTCCGGTCCTTGATCTCGGTCGGGCGCCTACGTGCTCGTTTGGCTGACTTATTGTTTAGACATTGATGTACATGCTTAACATGTGTGTTGATTCCTTGCGGGGCCGTAGGGGTACGCGGCACATTGCTATGTGGTGTGGCGCGTGTCCCTGGGGTGCTTGGGTGGGTTAGCGATTTATATTTGAGGTGTTTTTTTGTTTTTTTATTTATCTTCCACTCTCTGTCACTTCCCTTCGCCTCGTCTTTACTCGACCTTAACTTAGATTTGTATTACCAATACAGTCCTCTTAGCTTTCCTTTGGGGATAGGAGTGCCACAAAGGCATGAGGACATGATGTTTGTCTTCCATCTAGGCGCCCCATCTGGGTCACCCTGGGTTGGACTAATTTGTTTTTTCTGCTATGAATACAATGTTTATGAAGTTGCTTATCAATTTAACCCTTATAACATTACCCGCATCAGGGGTAAGGAGTACATTGATGCTGGGGCAACAAAAGAAGAAGAAGGCGCTTCTGGTGCAATATCGTTGATAAATAAATTATTCCACCACCTTTCATCTCAATAAGGAATATACTCACAAAGATTGTGGTCAGTATTGCATATATATACAAACTGACAAACGTGCTTAGGGGATCCTATTTTTACACTGTCCTCCACACAGTGATATTCTCTCCACGTATGGGCTGCTCCTCTTTTCAACTCTCAGGAAGCCAAAACATAGAAGAAAACACAAATAGGAGGGCGCCCAATCGTGCCTATTATCCTTAGGTAACAAATACAAATGTATATATATGTAATTATACTCACAAAGGTGAATGTTACTTGGGGGCTTATACCCTTCAGTAACTGATCATGCTCGCAGAGAAAATTAACCTGTCTCTGCTCAGGTCTCCCCAGGTCTCATAGGAATCCAGAAAAGGCTGTGCTGCAGTCGTTTTTAAAGTTGTATTTCATTAAAAAATATATTATAAAATAACAATTGCTCATAAGAGCTTACAAAAATAAAACACCACTATTAAAAGAAAAAGGTTCAACCAAGCAAAACGTTTCGTGGCTCACTTGCCACTTCTTCAGATGCAGAAGAACCTCACACTTCAGGATACAAACAAAGAAAAAACACACAGCAGCACCACAGTTTATAAACCCCTCCCTTACCTTTGATTGGATCCAGTTGGACTGCCCTATAGGACTTTGTCTAAACAGCACAATCATTTAATTAGAAAACTCCTCAATTTTAACCTCTTAGTTGCCCAAGCGTATATCTAAATTAGTCAACATATAATAAACATTAATCAACAAATAATAACTGATTAAAATGTATATTTCAAATCATATCATGTTCAACACACAATGTGTCAACAATACTTTCAAATTAAATAACCTTACAGATCTCAATGAAGCTCAAATCAAGTAATATACTACACATTACCCAAAAGCACAATGGCAGTCAGTCCATTAACCCCCCGAATGCCAGAGGGGCACGGAATGCACCCCTCTGTAACGTACCCTGTACCCACCCAGCATCCAAAGGGCCAAATCGTCACCGACCACCAGAGTCCATCAATATTTAAAGAATGCATAATATATTTAAAAAAAAAACCCGTGCAAATCCCCAAATAAAATTCGATTGTCTCATATTCTATTCATCACAATATATGACTATAAGCACAACCGTACCGGCATGCAGGGCTAAAAATATCCCACATATTGATCACAATAATAATAGCAAAAAAAGCCGGTCAAACACCAATAATATTGTAAAACAAGCACTTACCTACAGATCAATCCCCTATATGAACATCCCCTATAAATTCCAAATCCTTAACTCAACAAGCGTCATGTTACCGCTGACACGCAAGCCGACATGTCACTGCGTGTCAACGATAAACAGACTGGAGCGGAAGTCTCTCATAGGAACCTGAGAGCACAGGCTTACCAATGACACGCAAGCCAAAATGGCCTCGTGTCTCAGCGACAACAACAATTAACACATCATAGCCGACATGCAAGCCAACATGGCGCCGCGCGTCAGCGATGACTAAACTAAAACAAAAACCTCTCCCAGAAACATTTACCTGAGACAGCGTCTACATACCAAAAAATAAACTCTTCCTTAACGCGCAGACATGCTAGCTAAACAGACTATTGCATGTCAGCACAAGATATGCCAACATTTCAGACAAGAGTAACCTAAATGTAATATTACTATCCTAATACCCTAAACTTGATCACACTACAGAACTGACATAATTATACTAATGAATTACCCCAATGACTCCAAACAATTAATAATCCGATCCTGATTATATGATATAATAAATAGTGATGTGATGTGGATAAATAATTATCTGTGTCCAGAGAAATTAAAGAATATATACTCAACTAATATAACTGATATACCTAAAGAATATATAAAAAGTGCAAACGTTATGTGTTTAAACTATACTTATAATAATGTGCCATGTGCACCTTTAGATGAGAATATTGGATTATTTTTCTAAAAGATAACTCTAAATATTATTAGGTGAGAGAAAAAAAAATGATATGATGTGATTATATATAATTTAATATATTATGATGAATTGTGATATAATAAAATGTAATAAGACTAAATTATCTGTCTCAAATAATAAGTAAAAAATGTGTAATCAGCTGATATAACTAATAAACTTAAAGTGTATCTCGCTCCATACACCTTATAATATAAATTGTGCATGTGATTTATTTTGAATGTTAAGATAAATAAACACTAAGTATTAACCCCTTCAGTGCCAGAGGCTTGGGCCATTTCCTGTACCCTGCAGGCCAGACACTTTTTCAGCATTTTTGCTATCCTTCTGTTTATGCTTGATTTTCTCTGGGGATTTTTAGTTAAATATGGAAAACTATATATTGTTTTTTTCAGAACGAATTGAACTTTCTCGTGGTACCTTACATGAAGAGAATTTTACATCATGCAAAAAGCTATGATGTCATAATGACAAAAAAAAGTGAAAATTTACTAATTTTTCTAAAATCACATAATATGTATCAAAAACATTTACCTTGATTGAAAAAGTTTCAATTATTTGAAAAAGCCCCAAGTCCCCGAGTAAAAAAATACCAAATTTGTATAGTTTTACCTACGTCCATGGCTAGCGTAGAGCCCTAATCACCAGCAGCGCAAAATGACATTTTCAACTTTATAAACTAATATGCGCATTCTAGGGTTTTTGTGGTAAAACTACCCTAAAACAGTGGAATAACTATATAAAACTATATATTTCAGAAAAGTAGACAACCTGCCGCATCTAATGAGGGGTAACTTGCCTTCTTACCCCAAGCCTGGTGTGCACAAATGCCTCCAGAAGATGGCGCTAATGAAAAAAAAGGCATTTTCTTACATTTCTGCCCCTTCAAATGTACTGAAATTTGTGAAAACCATGGCATTTCCAACTGTATTCATTAGCTAGTGCTCTTAGGAGAAAAATGACACCCCATTGGTATGAGTTTAACTACCTCAGGGGGCGTTAGAAGTGCAAAATGACACCTACTACAACCTCAAATTTTTCTAACATTTTCTCAAACATTACTTGTCTGTACACAAATGGTTATAACAACTACAGAAATGAAGAAAGGGTACACAAACCATACCATTTTGAAAAGAAGACACCCTGCCGCATCTAATGATGGGTGACTTGCCTGGTTACCTCAAGCCTGGAGTGCACAAATGCCTCCAGAAGGTGGCGCTAATGGAAAAAAAAGGCATTTTCTTACATTTCTGCCCCTTCAAATGTACTGAAATTTGTGAAAACCATGGAATTTCCAACTGTATTCATTAGCTAGCGCTCTTAGGAGAAAAATGACACCCCATTGGTATGAGTTCAACTACCTCAGGGGGCGCTAGAAGTGCAAAGTGACACCTACTACAACCTCAAATGTTTCTAACATTTTCTCAAACATTACTTGTCTGTTCCCAAATGGTTATAACAACTACAGAAGTGAAGAAAGGGTACACAAACCATACCATTTTGAAAAGAAGACACCTACCGCATCTAATGATGGGTGACTTGCCTTGTTACCACAAGCCTGGAGAGCACAAATGCCTCCAGAAGGTGGCGCTAATGAAAAAAAAGGCATTTTCTTACATTTCTGCCCCTTCAAATGTACTGAAATTTCTGCAAACCATGGCATTCCCAACTGCATTCATTAGCTAGTGCTCTTAGGAGAAAAATGACACCCCATTGGTATGAGTTTAACTACCTCAGGGGGCGCTAGAAGTGCAAAACGACACCTACTACAACCTCAAATTTTTCTAACATTTTCTCAAACATTACTTGTCTGTACACAAATGGTTATAACAACTACAAAAGTGAAGAAAGGGTACACAAACCATACAATTTTGAAAAGAAGACACCCTGACGCATCTATTGATGGGTGACTTGCTTTGTTACCCCAAGCCTGGACTGCACAAATGCCTCCAGAAGGTGGCGCTAATGAAAAAAAAAGGCATTTTCTTACATTTCTGCCCCTTCAAATGTACTGAAATTTGTGCAAACAATGGCATTTCCAACTGTATTCATTAGCTAGCACTCTTAGGAGAAAAATGACACCCCATTGGTATGAGTTCAACTACCTCAGGGGGCGCTAGAAGTGCAAAACGACACCTACTACAACCTCAAATGTTTCTAACATTTTCTCAAACATTACTTGTCTGTACCCAAATGGTTATAACAACTACAGAAGTGAAGAAAGGGTACACAAACCATACCATTTTGAAAAGAAGACACCCTGCCGCATCTAATGATGGGTTACTTGCCTTGTTACCCCAAGCCTGGAGTGCACAAATGCCTCCAGAAGGTGGCGCTAATGAAAAAAAAAGGCATTTTCTTACATTTCTGCCCCTTCAAATGTACTGAAATTTGTGAAAACCATGGCATTTCCAACTGTATTCATTATCTAGTGCTCTTAGGAGAAAAATGACACCCCACTGGAATGAGTCGACCTACCTTAGGGGTGCCAGAAGCACATCACTACACCTACCTGTTTGCTTCTTCGAAAATGGCGGCTTGTACTAAAATGTCCATAACTGTTAGAGACATGAAGGAAAGGTATAAAAGGTATACCATTTTGGAAAGTAGACATTCTCCCGCATCAATTGAGGGGTCACTTGCCTTTCTACCCCCTGGGCTGAAGTGCACAAATATTTCCAAAAGGTGGCGCTATGGGAATAAATACATGTTTTTTTACATTTCCACCACTTCAAAGATACTAAAATCTTTGAAAACCATAACATTTCCTGCTGTATTCAGTACCTGCTACCAACATGAGAAAAATGGTAGCCTATTTGTGTGGGTTAACATACAATATGTGGGTGCTAGGAACACGTACGTAAACCTGACACTTTTGTTTTTGAAATTATCTGCTTGCACTAAAATGGTTATAACCATAATAGATATGCAGAAAAGGTAGAGAAACAATGCCATTTTGGAAAGAAAACATCCTTCCGCATCTAATGAGGGGTCACTTGCCTTCTTACCCAAAGGCTGGTATGCACAAATGCTTCCAGGAGGTGGCGCTAGTGAAAAAAAAGGCATTTTCTTACATTTCTGCCCCTTCAAATGTATGGAACTTTGTAAAAACCATGGAATTTTCAACTGCATTCATTAGCTAGTGCTCTTAGGAGTCAAACGACACCCCATTGATATAAGTTGACCTACCTTAGGGGGTGCTAGAAGTAGAAAACTACACCTACTACAACCTCTGATGTTTCTAACATTTTCTCAAATGTGACTTTCCTGTACAAAAATGGCTATAACACATTCAGAATTGAAGACAAGGTAGATAAACCATACCATTTTGGAAAGAAGACAACCTGCCGCATCTAATGAGGGGTCACTTGCCTTCTTACCCCAATACTGGTGTGCATAAATGTTTCCAGAAGGAGGCGATATAGGAAAAAAATTGCATTTTTTTACATTTCTGCCCCTTCAAATGTATGGAGCGCTGTGAAAACCATGGAATTTTCAACTGCATTTGTTTGCTAGTGCTCTTAGGAGTCAAATGACACCCCATTGGTATGAGTTGAACTACCTTAGGGGGTGCTAGAAGTAGAAAACTACCCCTACTACATCCTCTGATGTTTCTAACATTTTCTCAAACCTGACTTGCCTGTACGAAAATGACTATAACACCATCAGAATTGAAGAAAAGGTAGATAAACCATACCATTTTGGAAAGAAGACAACCTACCACATCTAATGAGGGGTCACTTGCCTTTTTACCCCTAAGTTAGTTGGCACAACTATTTCCAGAATGTGGTGCTACAGGAAAAAAAAAAATTTGTTTTACACATCAGTCACTTCAAAGATACTAAAATGGTTCAATGGCGTGGGATTTCCTAGGAGGACTTCTTGCCAGCCTAAGAAAAATGGTACCCCACTGCTGTGGGTTGACATACCAATTTACGCTACAGGAGCGTAGCTACCAGTGAAACAGAAATGGTAAAGCAAACAGTGTATGTGTGATTTTATGGCTAACAGATGAAAGAAGCTAGGGCGTCAGCCGGTGTATGTGCGGACCTGTGACTACAAGTGTAACAAAGTATGTGGGAGGGTGAGGGATTAGGCAGTGTGTGTGGGTATGAGCAGATGAGCAAGGATGGTGGTGATGGTGGGGCAGTGTTTGATAGTGTGTATGGGAGATCTGTGACTACCAGTGTTGATAAAAAGTCCTGTGTGTGCCACAGGAAGGGGGTCGGCATTGAACTCCCCTCCTAGTGGCACACACAGGGTTAATTTGTGTTTTAATTTTTTTTTTATTATATACCTCATTGAGGGGCATAAGGACCCCCTGATCCCTCCCCAATGAGGTCTTAGTAAAAAAAAAATATATATGTCCACAAACAGAGGGACCCTGAGAGTGCCACAGGGGTCTCCAGCGCATTGCAAAGCAATGCATTGGATCCTTGTGGCACTCAGAGGGTTAATTTTTTTTTATCATTACTTGGTAATCAGAGCTTGTTGGGGGGCCATCAGGACCAATCATGATGGCCCCCCAACAATCTCTGATAACGAAGTAATGATAAATGCCCTGTGTGTGCGCCACAGAAGGGGGGCTGCATTGGCCCCCCTTGTGGCACATACAGGGTTAATTTTTTTTTCTTTACTTTTTTTTATTATGGACCTCATTGGTGGGTATCAGGACCCCTCTGATTCCCCCCAATTAGGTCTTAAAAAAAAAAAAAAAAAGGAATCAAAATAAATGTCCCTGTGAGTGCCAAAGGGGTCTCCAGCGCATTGCAAAGCAATGCATTGGACCCTTCTGGCACTCAGAGGGTTAATTTTTTTTTTATCATTACTTGGTAATCAGAGCTTGTTGGGGGGCCATCAGGACCAATCATGATGGCCCCCCAACAATCTCTGATAACGAAGTAATGATAAATGCCCTGTGTGTGCGCCGCAGAAGGGGGGCTGCATTGGCCCCCCTTGTGGCACACACAGGGTTAATTTTTTTTTCTTTACTTTTTTTTATTATGGACCTCATTGGTGGGTATCAGGACCCCTCTGATTCCCCCCAATGAGGTCTTAAAAAAAAAAAAAAAAAAAAAGGAATCAAAATAAATGTCCCTGTGAGTGCCAAAGGGGTTTCCAGTGCATTGCAAAGCAATGCATTGGACCCTTCTGGCACTCAGAGGGTTAATTTTTTTTTTCATTATTACTTTGTAATCAGAGCTTGTTGGGGGGCCATCAGGACCAATCCTGATGGCCCCCCAACAATCTCTAGTAACAAAGTAATGATAGAAGCCCTGTGTGTGCCACAGGAGGGGGGGTGCATTGGACCCCCCCTGTGGCACACACAGGGTTAAAAAAAAAAATATATATTTTTTTTAATAATAGACCTCATTGAGGGGCATCAGGATCCCCCCTGATTCCCCCAAAGAGGTCTTTCAAAAAAAAAAAAAAAAAACCCCAAAGAAATGACCCTGTGAGTGCTACAAGGGTCTCCAGCACATTGCAAAAGCAATGTGCTGGGGACCACTGCGGCACTCACAGGGTTACTATTGTGTTTTTTTTAATTTTTTTTTTATTTTTATGTATTCAGACCTCGTGGGGGACATCAGGACCCCTCCTGGTGTCCCCCAAGTAATTGATCTCCTAGCCGATAGACTGGGAGATCAATTTGGCGACTGTAGGAGAGACGGAAGAGGAGAAGCTGCGCTTCTGCTGCGCTTCTCCTCTTCTTTTATTGATCTCCCTGCGCGATCGGCTGGGAGATCAATAACAGGGGGGACACGAGGAGTGATCCTCATGTCCCCCCACAAGTGCCAGGCATTTTTTTTTTTTTAAATGCGGCCACTGCAAGCCGGTTATACCGGCTCATGCAGTGACCGCATTTCACTCTTACGCAGTACGAGCGTGGCACAGCAGGTACAGCTGTGTCCACTCGTACGGCGTAAGTAGCTGGCACTCTAGGGGTTAATAAATAATAAATTAGATATTTGATGAAAAAAAAAAATTATATTTATTTACCCCCCATTACCAAGACATCTCTATGGATTCATTAAGCCCCCTTGGATACATCGTATCCAATCTAAAAATCCAATAAGATTCTCTTCTATTCAATCTTAATAATCTATCATTATACGGACCCACCCATTCAATAGGTGTCACTTTCAAACATTCAGGATTTCTATCATGTCTCTCCAAATAGTGACGTGATACTCCATGTAACGGAAAACCCTTTAAAATGTTGCGTCTATGCTGTCCTACTCTTGTTCTTAAACACTGTGTAGTCCTACCAATGTATTGTAGCTTGCAAGAGCAGGACAACATATATACAACATACCGGGTTGCACAGGTCATGCGATGTTGAATTTCAAACCTCTCTCCCGGAACTTCTGAAAAAAAGTATTGATTTTTATTAGTAATATATGAACAGGTAAAACATCTCAAGGAGAGACATTTAAAAGAACCTTTACTACCACCTACATTCATAGCTGAAGTATCCTGCCTACTCCTATCTGAAACATTGGCACTATCTCCACTTCTGAATTTACTTGGAGCTAGTATATTCTTAAGAGATTTATTTCTTCTAAAAGTAATTTTGGGTTGTTATGGAATGATCTTTTTAAGGAGTGAATCATTTGTCAAAATACTCCAATGCTTCTGTAATATATGTCTAATTTTCTTACCTTGTGAATTATATGTTGTAACAAAACTTGGAAAGTCACTATGCCATTTCCAAATGGCTAAATCACGAGACTTTCTTCCTTCATCTATCTCTAAATGGGACCTAGCCCTGGAATAAGAATCTTCTATAAGTTTTTTTGGACATGCTTTCAATCTAAATCTTGTCTTTAGAATTTCTGACTGTCTCTCAATGTCTTCCAAATCTGAACAATTCTGCTTTATCCGCCTGAATTGTCCATAAGGTATATTCCGTAACCAAGGCCCATAATGACAACTACTAAACTCCAAATAGCTATTAGAATCTACCTTTTTAAAGAAGGTTCTAGTTTTTACCTTCTCTCCAGGAATTCCCTGTAATTCTAAATCTAAAAAATGTATCAAATGCAAATCCATATTACATGTGAAATCAATATTCCAACGGTTATCATTCATATAACTGACGAAGTCAGCGATCCCATTCCTATCCCCTCTCCAAACTATCAAAATGTCATCGATGTAATGACAATAGAGCACCAAGTTCGTGCCAAAAGGGCAATCTCCATAGATCTTCACCTATTCTAAGAAGCCCATAAATAGATTGGCATAACTAGGCGCGAACTTGGTGCCCATCGTAGTACCCTTGACTTGTAAAAAAATTTGATAATTAAATTCAAAAAAATTATGTTAGTAGTTGTCATTATGGGCCTTGGTTACGGAATATACCTTATGGACAATTCAGCAGATAAGGCGGAATTGTTCAGATTTGGAAGACATTGAGAGACAGTCAGAAATTCTAAAGACAAGATTTAGATTGAAAGCATGTCCAAAAAAACTTATAGAAGATTCTTATTCCAGGGCTAGGTCCCATTTAGAGATAGATGAAGGAAGAAAGTCTTGTGATTTAGCCATTTGGAAATGGCATAGTGACTTTCCAAGTTTTGTTACAACATATAATTCACAAGGTAAGAAAATTAGACATATATTACAGAAGCATTGGAGTATTTTGACAAATGATTCACTCCTTAAAAAGATCATTCCAGAACAACCCAAAATTACTTTTAGAAGAAATAAATCTCTTAAGAATATATTAGCTCCAAGTAAATTCAAAAGTGGAGATAGTGCCAATGTTTCAGATAGGAGTAGGCAGGATACTTTAGGTATGAATATAGGTGGTAGTAAAGGTTCTTTTAAATGTCTCTCCTTGAGATGTTTTACCTGTTCATATATTACTAATAAAAATCAATACTTTTTTTCAGAAGTTACGGGAGAGAGGTTTGAAATTCAACATCACATGACCTGTGCAACCCGGTATGTTGCATATATGTTGTCCTGCTCTTGCAAGCTGCAATACATTGGTAGGACTACACAGTGTTTGAGAACAAGAGTAGGACAGCATAGACGCAACATTTTAAAGGGTTTTCCGTTACATGGAGTATCACGTCACTATTTGGAGAGACAGGATAGAAATCCTGAATGTTTGAAAGTGACACCTATTGAATGGGTGGGTCCGTCTAATGATAGATTATTAAGATTGAATAGAAGAGAATCGTATTGGATTTTTAGATTGGATACGATGTATCCAAGGGGGCTTAATTAATCCATAGAGATGTCTTGGTAATGGGGGATAAATAAACATAATTTTTTTTTTTCCCTCAATATCTAATTTATTATTTATTAACTAGTTGAACAGCCCGTTACACAGGCCACAGTGTCACAGCCACCCGGTGGCGGGGCAGTCACGCGCAGTAGAGACTGCTGCTCCGCGGCTGATACAGAGCTGGACGCTCCTTCAGAGCGCCCAGCTCTGTATCAGCCGCGGCGCGGGCAGTCTCTACTGCGTGTGACTGCAGCACAAGCAGCAGTGTGTACTGTGCATGTCGCGGCGTTACACAAGATTTAGTGAATTATTATATAGGATACTTAGCTTAACATTCAAAATAAATCACATGCACAGTTTATATTATAAGGTGTATGGAGCGAGATACACTTTAAGTTTATTAGTTATATCAGCTGATTACACATTTTTTATTTATTATTTGATACAGATAATTTAGTCTTATTACATTTTATTATATCACAATTCATCATAATATATTAAATTATACATAATCACATCATATCATTTTTTTTTTCTCTCACCTAATAATATTTAGAGTTATCTTTTAGAAAAATAATCCAATATTCTCATCTAAAGGTGCACATGGCACATTATTATAAGTATAGTTTAAACACATAACGTTTGCACTTTTTATATATTCTTTAGGTATATCAGTTATATTAGCTGAGTATATATTCTTTAATTTCTCTGGACACAGATAATTAATTATCCACATCACATCACTATTTATTATATCATATAATCAGAATCGGATTATTAATTGTTTGCAGTCATAGGGGTAATTCATTAGTATAATTATGTCAGTTCTTTAGTGTGGTCAAGTTTAGGGTATTAGGATAGTAATATTACATTTAGGTTACTCTTGTCTGAAATGTTGGCATATCTTGTGCTGACACGCAATAGTCTGTTTAGCTAGCATGTCTGCGCGTTAAGGAAGAGTTTATTTTTTGGTATGTAGATGTTGTCTCAGGTAAATGTTTCTGGCAGAGGTTTTTGCTTTAGTTTCATCATCGCTGACGTGCGGCGCCATGTTGGCTTGCATGTCGGCTATGATGTGTTAATTGTTGATGTCGCTGACACGCGAGGCCATTTTGGCTTGCGTGTCATTGGTAAGCCTGTGCTCTCAGGTTCCTATGAGAGACATCCGCTCCAGTCTGTTTAGCGTTGACACGCAGTGACATGTCGGCTTGCGTGTCAGCGGTAACATGACGCTTGTTGAGTAAGGATTTGGAATTTATAGGGGATGTTCATATAGGGGATTGATCTGTAGGTAACTGCTTGTTTTACAATATTATTGGTGTTTCACCGGCTTTTTTGCTATTATTATTGTGATCAATATGTGGGATATTTTTAGCCCTGCATGCCGGTACGGTTGTGCTTATAGTCCTCATATATTGTGGTGAATAGAATATGAGACAATCGAGTTTTATTTGGGGATTTGCACAGGTTTTTTTTTAATACATTATGCATTCTTTAAATATTGATGGACTCTGGTGGTTGGTGACGATTTGGCCCTTTGGATGCCGGGGGGGTACTGGGTGCGTTACAGAGGGGTGCATTCCGTGCCCCTCTGGCACTCGGGGGGGTTAATGGACTGACTGCCATAGTGCATTTGGGTAATGTGTAGTATATTACTTGATTTGAGCTCCATTGAGATCTGTAAGGTTATTTAATTTGAAAGTATTTTTGACACATTGTGTGTTGAACATGATATGATTTGAAATATAAATTTTAATCAGTTATTATATGTTGATTAATGTTGATTATTTATATGTTGACTAATTTAGATATACTCTTGGGCAACTAAGAGGTTAAAATTGAGGAGTTTTCTAATTAAATGATTGTGCTGTTTAGACAAAGTCCTATAGGGCAGTCCAACTGGATCCAATCAAAGGTAAGGGAGGGGGTTTTAAACTCTGGTGCTGCTGTGTGTTTTTTCTTTGTTTGTATCCTGAAGTGTGAGGTTCTTCTGCATCTGAAGAAGTGGCAAGTGAGCCACAAAACTTTTTGCTTGGTTGAACCTTTTTCTTTTAATAGTGGTGTTTTATTTTTGTAAGCTCTTATGAGCAATTATTATTTTATAATATATTTTTTAATGAAATACAAATTTAAAAACGACTGCAGCACAGCCTTTTCTGGATTCCTATGAGACCTGGGGAACATGATCAGTTACTGAAGGGTATAAGCCCCAAAGTAACATTCACCTTTGTGAGTATAATTACATATATATATACATTTGTATTTGTTACCTAAGGATAATAGGCACGATTGGGCGCCCTCCTATTTGTGTTTTCTTCTATATTGATGCTGGGGGTTCTGGTGCCTCCACTATTCTTATCACCCTTCACCCGGTTGTCTCCTCCCTGCAATTATGCCTTATCCAATCTCCCTTCTGTCACTCTCTCCATAGGTGACTGTGTGCCGATGGGTTCTTAGACGGGGTGGGGCGGGTCCACCTCCCTTTTATGGGATGGTTAACATACCTCTGTATACCTCAGAACATATTTTGTCATGAACAAGATATGGGCCGTTGCCTTGCTGAAATGTACTCCTTCCCTCTTTCATTTCTTTTTGTTCTACACATTAGAATGATTGTTATACTGTTCTTTACATGCTTCTCCCATGTTATGTCCTGTTGGCAAAATGCTAGATTTGCCCTCTCTGACTTATGGAACACATGGATGTTTTTTTATTGTTGATTTCCCCCTTGGTATCTCCCTAGACACCTCACAAAGCATCTATACTTGTTATAGGACTCCTCTTAGTACCGTCCATCTCACATAAGACTACTTATCCTCAGACATAGATGCCATGACCACACTGGTAGGGTTTGACCCGTCTATACTGTCAACTCCCTGTTACGGTTTTTTAGGACACTCAGACCAGTAAGTGAAAATAAAACACACTTTATTTTTTAGAGTAAAATAATGCACAGGTTCGCCCTCTAGTGGAGGTAGGTAATACACAGATCGTGTAAACTGAGATATTACAATAGTAATAGCACAATAGATATACATGCAAGACAATAAGCAATAGGGTGATATGAACCCCCAAGGGGTTAATGACTTGATAACAGTCCGTCTCAGATGTGGAGGTTTGGCACGCCCTGGGTGTTAATAGGCTGTGCTGGATAGACAAAGTTCATCAAGTACTGAAGACCGAACTGCCTCGCCAAGGTGTTTGGATATTAAACAGAATAGGAATCAACTTAGCCCCCACGGGAGTAGCTACTGGAACTGCTTTGGTTTGTGCAAGTGCAAATAGCCCCCACGGGCGTAACGGGAACCGGCCGGCAATGCAAGAGCTTAACAGCCTCCTCAGACTTTGCTGAATGCTGGAATATGAATGCAAGAGCCACTAGCCCCCTCGGGCGTAGTACCGGATAAGCTAACACTGAAGCCTTACTGCCACCACTCTGTATAACGGATATCGCCGGTAATCGACACCGGAGAGCCTTAGGCGCCCAAACGGCCCAAACAATGTGACTACTCTGCAATGGAGGACTAGAGTTGCCGACGGTGAGCGGCCAACTCAGCAGCAGTATCACGGGTATCGAGGCTCGTAGAGAGAGTGAAATCGAGGCAGCACTGCAAGAGTTAAAAAGCACGTTTACTCGAGGCTTCAGCGCTACTGGAAGGCTCTGCAATGAAAGGAAGGCATACAGATTCAAACACAGCTCTGCATGGGTAGCGAGGCACAGCACTAATCGTGGGTAACACCAGGCAAGGCAGTCACACTGAAGCGGGCAACAGAGACTGATAATGTCGCGGCGGCGACAACTGGAACGCAGGTCACTGGAACAAGCTGGAAGTCAATCTTCGGAGCAGGAAGTCAGCCGGGCCGAGTCAGAGCACGAAGGAGGTAGTCATACAAGCCGGGTCATACACAAGCAGGAACGTCAGCCTAGCCGGGTCAGGATCCAAGGGTGGTACGCAGACGAGCCGGGTCATACACAAGCAGGAACACTGGAGAATAGTCAGGACAAGCCGAGTCGGTACACAGGAACTCAGAACACAGGAACACAGCAACAGCACTACTGGCTCAGGAACACCACGAAAGGGCATCTGACAGATGTGATAGCCAGGTATAAAAAGGTCACCAGGAGGCGGGCCAAACCCACTCAGCAAATCAGTGTCAGCCACAAATGAGAGTGACAGGAATCACAGGCACTGTGATAGTACCCCCCTCTCAAAGGCCCCCTCTCCCTGCCTGAGGTCTGGGTTTCAAAGGATATTTAGAGTGAAAGCTGCGTACCAATCTAGGTGCATGGAGGTTCCCTTGATTAACCCAAGAACGTTCTTCAGGACCATAGCCCTTCCAATGAACCAAATATTGCAGCTTTCCTCTAAATCTCCTGGAATCAATAATACTCTGGACCTCATATTCTTCTTGGCCCTGGGCGTCCACCGGCCCAGGAATCACTGGTGTAGTAGTATAACGATTGCACACCAAGGGTTTAAGGAGTGACACATGGAACACATTATGAATGTGCATTGAGGGTGGAAGTTCCAGAGCATAAGAAACTGGATTAATCTTGCGGATAATCTTAAATGGACCAATGAACCGGGGAGCCAGTTTGTTGGATGGCACTTGTAAATTGAGGTTTTTGGATGACAGCCATACCCTGTCCCCAACTTGAAATGAGACCACTGGAAGGCGTCTGCGATTAGCGTGCCGTTGCTGCCGCCTAAATGACTGACTGAGGGACCTCTGAACCTGTGCCCAAGTGGAACGAAGTTGTGCCAAATGCTCGTCCAAAGCAGGAATCTGCTGCGCCTGAAAGGAGTCCGGGAGTAGACAAGTCTGGAAAACATAATTAACGAGAAACGGGGAGCTCCCCGTTGATGAGTTAACCGCACAGTTTCTGGCAAACTCCGCCCATGGCAACAGGTCAGCCCAATTATCATGATGATCGGTGACAAAGCAGCGCAGGAACTGCTCCAGTCCCTGATTGGCACGCTCAGCGGCCTCATTCGTCTGGGGATGGTAGGCGGAGGAAAATGACAATTGGATGCCCATCTGACCACAAAATGCCCTCCAAAACCTAGAAACGAACTGGCTCCCACGGTCGGAGACAATCACTCTGGGTACTCCGTGCAGACGGAACACCTCTCTGGCAAAGACTACAGCCAATTCCTGGGCCGATGGAAGGCCAGTCAGAGGCACAAAATGTGCCATCTTAGAGAATCTATCGACCACCATAAGAATGAACGTGTAACCTCTAGAGGCAGGTAATTCTCCCAAGAAGTCAATGGATATATGAGACCAAGGACGGTCTCCGTTAGGCACCGGTTGCAATAAGCCCACGGGGAGATGCCTAGGGGACTTGGCACGGGCACAGGTGGTACAAGCTGCAGTAAAAGCGGCGCAGTCGGCTCTCAAGGTAGGCCACCAAAATAGCTGCGAGAGAGACCACACTAGTTGGTCCCTACCAATATGCCCAGCCGCTTTAGAAGCGTGATAAGTTTCCAACAGACGGACACGGAATGACTCATCTACGAAACACTTCCCCACTGGGGTTTCAGGAGGTGCCCTTGATTGTGATGCCAGTATCTCCTCCCCCAGAGGCGAGGTTATGGCGGTACGAATAGTAGCCAAGATATGATCTGGCTGAAAGATGGGTACCGGGTCTTCCTCCCTCTCAGTGTCAGAAGCGAACTGACGTGACAACGCATCAGCCTTGATATTCTTCAAGACAGGGAGATAGGACACTAGAAAATTGAATTGGGACAAAAACAGCGCCCACCTAGCTTGTCGAGAAGACAGTCTTTTGGCTTCGGAGAGATAGGTTAAATTCTTATGGTCAGTAAGAATTAGTACTGGAGTCTGAGTGCCCTCCAAAAGGTGACGCCACTCCTTCAGTGCTAGGATGATGGCCAACAGTTCCCTGTCGCCAATCTCGTAATGGCTCTGGGCGCTGGACAATTTCTTAGAGAAAAACCCACAAGGCTTTAAGGCGCCACCTCCCACAGGACGTTGGGAGAGCACTGCCCCAACCCCAACTTCCGAAGCGTCAACCTCCAATGTAAACGGCAGGGAGGGATTAGGGTGGGACAATATAGGAGCAGATGCAAAGGCAGATTTCAGGGTAACAAATGCGTCTTCAGCTGCCTCAGACCACTGAGAGGGAGAAGCGCCCTTATGAGTCAAATCTGATAGTAGTTTTACAATCGTGGAAAAGTTCTTGATGAACTTCCTATAATAGTTAGCAAAACCTAAGAATCGCTGAATGGCCTTTAACCCCTTAGGCCGAGGCCATTGCAGAACCGCTGCCAACTTTTCCTGATCCATGGCAATGCCACTTTTGGAGATTATGAACCCCAGGAATGGTACTTGAGATGTATGGAATTCGCACTTTTCTAGTTTACAAAATAACTTGTGCTTACGAAGTCGGAGCAAGACTTCTGAGACATCCTTAATGTGTTGGGAGAGGTTAGCAGAGTGAATCAATATATCATCTAGATATACTACCACACAGGACTGGAGCAGGTCACGTAAAATATCGTTAATAAATTCCTGAAACACTGCAGGTGCATTGCATAAGCCGAATGGCATCACCAGATATTCATAATGCCCTGTTCTGGTATTAAACGCCGTTTTTTACTCGCCACCCTCTTTAATTCTGATTAGATTATAGGCGGCTCGCAAGTCAAGTTTAGTAAAGATCGAAGAGCCCTTTAATCTGTCGAATAATTCTGTAATAAGTGGAATGGGATAGGCGTTCTTAGGCATCAACTTATTCAGCCCTCGGTAGTCAATGCAAGGCCTGAGTTCCCCATTTTTCTTTTTAACAAAAAAAATCCGGCACCAGCCGGAGACGTAGATTTACGAATGATTCCCCTCTCCAGGGCATCTGCGATATAATCCTCCATAGCCTTATTCTCCTCACATGACAGTGGGTAAGTGCGTCCCCTGGGGGGCACCGCACCTGGAGGCAAATCAATGGCGCAATCGTATGGCCTATGGTCAGGTAATGCGCTGGCCTCTCCTTTGCTAAATACGTCACTGAATTGCCCATATTCTGTTGGCACAGCTGGAGAGGTACACATAATCTTAACAGGAAAAGAGAGACAATTCTTGTTACAGTACTCAGACCAGGAGTTAACTTCACACCTTTGCCAGTCAAATTGGGGATTGTGTGCCTGTAACCATGGAAACCCCAAAATAACTGAATGGTGCGGGGAACGAATGATCTGAAATCGTATCTGCTCCCTGTGACAAGCCCCCACAGTCATTGTCACTGGGATTGTCTCGAACGTAATGAAAGCAGGATCCAGGGGTCTGCCATCAATGGCCTCTATTGCCACAGGAGAGTCCTTTTTACATAACGGAATGCCCTGCAAATCAGCAAAGGACTGATCCATGAAGTAGCCGGCTGCCCCGGAGTCCACCAATGCTAGGACCTCGATAACCTTATCCGCCCAAGCAAATGCCACCTGGATGGTGGGTTTAGTGGTGCTAGTATCTAGGGACTGTTCTACACCACCTAGGGCCTGTCCCCCAATGTACCCTAGGTGCGTTCGTTTCCCGGCCTTACTGGACAATTGCGTAATAGATGCCCCGGTTTGCCACAATATAGGCATAAGCCTTGCCTCCTACGATACAGCTTCTCCTCCTTAGTGAGCCTAGTGAATCCTACTTGCATAGGTTCAGTGCCGTCGGCTGGTCGTTCAGGTACAATGGGTGGTGTGGGTGGGTTAAGGAAACTGTTCTGGCCATAACTTTTTGCTTTAGTCCTTTTAGCCAAGCGTCTCTCACGGATGCGGGAGTCTATTAACATGACATAGTCAATGTATTCATCCAGCTCGCCGGGTACATCTCGAGCGGCTATCTCGTCCTTAATCTGTTCAGAGAGACCCTGGGTAAAGGCTGCAAGTAAGGCCTCATTGTTCCAGTCCACCTCTGCTGCCAAGGTCCGGAACTCGATAGCATACTCGCCCAGAGTGCGTTCGCCCTGCTGAATCTCCATCAGCCTTTTGGCAGCAGAGGCAGCCCTACCAGGAACCTCAAACACACGTCTGAACTTCATCACGAAATCTCTAAAGTTCAGTGTGCAGGGTCTGGCATTTTCCCACAACGGATTCGCCCATGCCAAAGCTTTGCCCGTCAACAGAGATATCATAAAGCCGACCTTGCTACGGTCGTTAGGAAATGCCTGGGGTGCCAATTCCAAAAATATCTCCAACTGGTTAATGAAACCTCTGCATAGGGAGGGTTCGCCATCATATCTTAAGGGTAACGGCACCGCTGCCGTTAACCCTCTTGAGTTAGCAGAGGGGATTATAGACGGATTCTCCGGTGTCAAGACTGGGGGGACCACCGGATTAGGACCAGAATTGTCCAAATGTACTGTACGTTCGAGTAACGTCTGTAGAGCCAGTGCCAATTGGTCCAGGCGCTGCTCATGGACATCCATTCTCCAGTGGATGTTCTGAGTATTACTTTCACCCTTACCGTCTGAGGTCATGGCCCTTTCATACTGTTACGTTTTTTTAGGACACTCAGACCAGTAAATGAAAATAAAACACACTTTATTTTTTAAAGTAAAATAATGCACAGGTTCGCCCTCTAGTGGCGGTAGGTAATACACAGATCGTGTAAACTGAGATATTACAGTAGTAATAGCACAATAGATATACATGCAAGACAATAAGCAATAGGGTGATATGAACCCCCAAGGGGTTAATGACTTGATAACAGTCCGTCTCAGATGTGGAGGTTTGGCACGCCCTGGGTGTTAATAGGCTGTGCTGGATAGACAAAGTTCATCAAGTACTGAAGACCGAACTGCCTCGCCAAGGTGTTTGGATATTAAACAGAATAGGAATCAACTTAGCCCCCACGGGCGTAGCTACTGGAACTGCTTTGGTTTGTGCAAGTGCAAATAGCCCCCACGGGCGTAACGGGAACCGGCCGGCAATGCAAGAGCTTAACAGCCTCCTCAGACTTTGCTGAATGCTGGAATATGAATGCAAGAGCCACTAGCCCCCTCGGGCGTAGTACCGGATAAGCTAACACTGAAGCCTTACTGCCACCACTCTGTATAACGGATATCGCCGGTAATCGACACCGGAGAGCCTTAGGCGCCCAAACGGCCCAAACAATGTGACTACTCTGCAATGGAGGACTAGAGTTGCCGACGGTGAGCGGCCAACTCAGCAGCAGTATCACGGGTATCGAGGCTCGTAGAGAGAGTGAAATCGAGGCAGCACTGCAAGAGTTAAAAAGCACGTTTACTCGAGGCTTCAGCGCTACTGGAAGGCTCTGCAATGAAAGGAAGGCATACAGATTCAAACACAGCTCTGCACGGGTAGCGAGGCACAGCACTAATCGTGGGTAACACCAGGCAAGGCAGTCACACTGAAGCGGGCAACAGAGACTGATAATGTTGCGGCGGCGACAACTGGAACGCAGGTCACTGGAACAAGCTGGAAGTCAATCTTCGGAGCAGGAAGTCAGCCGGGCCGAGTCGGAGCACGTAGGAGGTAGTCATACAAGCCGGGTCATACACAAGCAGGAACGTCAGCCTAGCCGGGTCAGGATCCAAGGGTGGTACGCAGACGAGCCGGGTCATACACAAGCAGGAACACTGGAGAATAGTCAGGACAAGCCGAATCGGTACACAGGAACTCAGAACACAGGAACACAGCAACAGTACTACTGGCTCAGGAACACCACGAAAGGGCATCTGACAGATGTGATAGCCAGGTATAAAAAGGTCACCAGGAGGCGGGCCAAACCCACTCAGCAAATCAGTGTCAGCCACAAATGAGAGTGACAGGAATCACAGGCACTGTGATACTCCCCTTTTCCTTTATAGCCTTTATGCTCTTGGCAACATCCGGACGCTCATACTCACTACCCATACCCTGTCCCTTACCATGAGCTCTCATGCTTCCCATGACTTTTTGTCCTACTTACACTTTTTCCTTTCCCTTTTAATGTCTCTTACTGGATGTTTATTTGTTCCAGCTCATTCTGGACTCTCCCTTCCTCTCAGTTACCTTTTCCATTCTCTCTCTCTCTTTGCTCGGTCTACCTGTTCTCCACTGATCTACCCGTATACTTATTTCGCCTCTGCATCTGAAAAAAAGAGGGGAGTGGGAATTTTGATTAACTCTAGGGTACCTTGGACATTCCTGGATTTGCTGATAGATAAGGAAGGGAGATACATATTTGTTAAAGGCAAGATACACAATCAAGTATTTACCCTTGCGAACATATACTGCCCAAACACTTCCCAAATTACCTTTCTTAAAACACTACTGAATAAGCTAGAATCCTGGGCTGATGTCACACTACTTTTAGGGGGTGATCTTAATCTCTCATTGGATCCGCTGATGGATACATCTTCGGGTCGGCCCCCTTTTAGACTCTCTCACCTTAACCACCTACGCAGACTTCTCAATGACATGAATCTGCTGGATATTTGGAGAATACTCCATCCGTCAGATCGTGACTTTACCTTCTTCTCTTACCCTCATTCATCCTACAGCCTCATTGATTACCTTTTTCTCCCAGCAATTCCTGTTACACCAGGTCGATTCCTCTGAGATCCACCCTATCTCTTGGTCTGACCACTTGGCGGTTTCGGTATCCTTCTCACTTCCTGACATTACTTCTGCTCCCAGGAACTGGTTGCTCAATGATAACCTACTGAAAGACGTTAAGGCCGTGCAATCTATTTCTTCCTCTATTGAGGAATACTTCTCTACTAACTATACTCCAGACGTGACACTGCCAACCACATGGGAGGCTCACAAAAGTATAGTTCGGGGTCTTTTCATCCAATTAGGTTCTCGTAAAAAGAAGAAACGTGCCAAGTCATTTGAAAGGCTTCTAGATACGGTGAGATCTTTGGAGGCCTCCCATAAAAAGTCTCTGTCTCCTAATTACCTTGAAACTCTTCTGACCGCGAGGGCTTCTCTCAATGCTAGACTTTGTGCCTCTTTTCAGAAGTCTCACATGTGGTACAAATATCAAAAGTACATTCAAGATAACAAATGTGGCAAGGCCTTAGCAGGATTTGTTAAAACGCGAAGGAGGGCCACTCACGTACATCAGATACATAACCTTCAGGGCCAGCCTTATAAAACTTATCCGTAAATAGCATCAGCCTTTCGGGAATACTACAAAGATTTATATAATCTGACCCCGACTCAGAATGACGCAACGAAGCACCACACAGATATTTGGACCTTTCTACACAAAGCAAAGGTTTCCTCTCTCCCATCCCAAGCTCAGGAGTCTCTCTCTGTAGCCCATTTTCTGAGGATGAAATTCAGAATGTTATACAAGTCCTGCCGCACAGAAAGAGTCCGGGCCCGGATGGCTTTTCAGCGCTGTATTATCGCACATTCAAAGCCCAACTCACTCCTCACATGGCAAAATCTTTTAATGCGATTCGGGATGGGGCTCCATTTCCTGCAAGAGCGCTGGACGCCACCATAATTGTCCTTCCTAAGCCTCACAAAGATGTTACTCTCTGTTGTAATTATCGCCAAATCTCATTACTCAATATTGATGTCAAAATCTATGCTACACTTTACTCAAGGGGGATTCACACCGGGTCGTCAGGCTTACCACAACACGACAGCGGTGCTCTCGCTGATTCACAAAGCTGTTAAGGACGGGCTTCCAGCTATCCTTCTAAGTACAGACGCGGAGAAGGCGTTTGACAGGGTTGACTGGGCTTATCTCAGGGCGGTGCTTGAAAATGCGGGTCTGGGGCCGATATATGTTCATTGTGTAATGAGTCTTTACTCTGACCCTGTTGCGCGCATCTCAGTTAACGGGACTTATTCAGATCAATTCTTTATTAGGAATGGTACCAGACAGGGATGCCCCCTTTCACCACTTCTATTCAATCTTACCTTGGAACCCCTTTTGAATATGATACGAACTGACCCGAACATTTACGGGTTTCCGATTTAAAAATTCAATGTATAAAACAATAGCTTTCGCGGATGACGTCCTGCTCGCAGTCACCAAACCAGTCTTATCACTCCCTTGCATTCTGGATGTCCTTAAACGGTATTCTTCAGTTTCTGGAGTGAAAATTAATCCTACTAAATCAGAAATTCTTAATCTAACTCTGGATAAGAAAACCTCACTTCTTCTCCAACAGAAAAACATCCATTTAGGTGGACGACTAAGTCAATTCAGTACCTGGGGATACAGCTTACTCCTAACCTAGGTGATTTGGCGCAACTCAACATGTCCCAGTTAACCAATTCTATGCTAGTTGATCTGCAGAAATGGATGACATTTCCTATATCTTGGATGGGCAGAGTTAATGTTGTGAAAATGTTGATACTTCCAAGGATATTATATGTTTTAAATGCACTGCCTATTAAAATTCCTATGCACATGTTGGTGACTTTACAAACGACAATTAACACTTTTGTGTGGGTTCGAAAGAGACCTAGGTTACGTTTCTCTATTCTTACCAGACCTCAAGCACAGGGTGGTCTAGGCCTTCCAGACATTTCAGCTTATTATAAACCCTCTGCTCTATCCAAACTATTTGACCTGTCCAAATCCAGACGTTCATGGTGGACCCTACCTTTTGCAGATCAACTTGGGTCAATTGAGCCTACTCAGCTGCTATGGGTTAACAAGCAGATGATCCCGAAGGGTTGTAGGACCCATTTGATACTGGGTCATCTCCTTCATCATTGAACGATTCGGGCACTCTCTCCCCTTTCCCCTCTCCCCTTAAATCTCTGATAGGGAGTCCTGATTTTCAGGCTGGCATTCCCCCCTCGCCCTTTTCTGTCTGGCAGTCTTCCAAAGTTGACACTTTGCTATCCCTGGCGAAACTACCACAACTGGTTTCTAGGGCTGCTATTCAAATCCACTCAGCTGACTTTAATATTCCTTGGTGGTCTTACTTTCAAGCTCGAGACTGGTGGATTGGTCTCACTGGCCCACATGTGGTGACCAGGGATCTCACCCCTTTTGAGAAGGTTCTTGTTAAGCCCCCTCTTCACTTTCGCCCGCTGTCCTTTGCGTACCACCTTATCACATCCCCACCTCCCTATCCTAAATTGTACTTTCTTTCCCAATGGGAAACCGACCTACGGCTTTCCCTAGACATGCCCTCTTGGTCTGGGATTCTCCGGGCTCTGTTTCATTCACGTTCTACAAAACTGAAGGAGTTGAATTATAAGCTAATCTCCAGGTGGTACCTCACACCTGGGGTTTTGGGAAGAACTGAGACTATACATCAATAATAGGTTGAATCTACATCTTCCTCTTGACCCTTCTTTCTTTTTGTTTGCATATCAACTGCATCTACCTGATTCCGCAATGGGCGCACACAAGGTTCTCCTGCTATTTTTATTCAACGAAGCCAATGCCATGATCCCTCTGCATTGGAAGAAAACTACCTGCCCTACACTGTCTGCCTGGCAGCAGAAGATTGAGTCATTGATCATTTTGGAGAAACAACATGCGCATATCATGGCCACAGAGGAAATCTTTGCTGCAAGATGTGGGGCCTGGCTCCATTCAGTGGTACCCGAGAGCTCTTAAGTACTAGATTTCCTGTTTTGCTCATTGGTTTCTAGTGTTTCATCTTCCATTTAATTTCTACTTGGGCCCACTTCGGTGTCATTGGTTCAATCTCCATCGGCCCTTTTGACATTGAGTGTCCTTTATTAATGTTGTGTCTTTGGTATATCTATGACAACGTTCTATCAAGACCAGCTGGCCCCGACTTGTCGAGCACCGCTCAATACTTCTTACTTTTCCCCCATACTTTTCACCCCCACCTTACCCTCCTCTTCCCTTCTTTTACTTTCTTCTTGTTTCTCAGGCTTACATGCATTCACGTATTCCAGGCTTTGACTTTAACTGCACTATAAGAGCTACGATATATTTCAGTCCTTCCATTACACATATTCTACCCCCTATTTTCATGAGTGTACGATATTTAAGCCTCTTTCCATAGCTTAAAGTGATAGTAATGTTTCATAATAAAAGCAGCTCTAATTAATCATCATAGTATTTGGACTTTGGAGAGTGTTATTTCAATTCTGTCAGAGTTGTAGTTCCAGAGTAATTCAATGACAAAGTGTCCCCCTCCCGCCCCTTTTACTGATGTCACACTGTTCAGCCAGAGCAGAAGGGAGGTGCCCAGGTAGACTGCAGAGAGGGACAATCTTCAATTAAGATAAGGGAAAAACCTGAAAAGCTTGTCAAGGGGAGCAGGGATTTCATTGTTTTCATAGGAATAAGAGTGTCCCCTTCTGTTATCTGTCTGGTCTATAGACTGCATTCCACATCTGAGAAGAGATTGCTTACATTAGGTAAAAGGGGTGGGAGGGGGAAACTTTGCTTGTGAATATCTCATAAACCATAAAGGTTTGAGAGATAAGACTTATATCATTCTTCATGTTTTTTAATGCCTACAAAATAAAATAAAGTTAAAACGAAGTATTACTATCCCTTTAAGAAGAGTGAGTGCTTCCAATATTTGGATTGCATATATATATATATGTATATATATAAAAGAATAAGCCTAATTGCATAATTTATGGTACCCCACACACAGAACATAATTTATGTCTCCTCAGAAAAGAAACTCGCATTGAACAGAATGTCTCATTACATAATTTATGTCTCATTAGGAGACACAACTCCTATTGGGTGATTCAATGGGGACATTACTTCCCCTATTGGGTGATTCAATGGGGGCAGGTTTATCATAGAGGGAGTTGGCACACCCCCTCCAGCCCGCCCACCAGCATCCAACTGAAGTAGGGGATATCAATAACTTCTCCTGGTCCACACACACTCTCACTCAGGATCATGACCCCACAAATACACTGTGTCACCTCCCACAGATAATTGTAACCCTCCATACACTGTGTCACCTCCCACAGATAACTGTAACCCTCCATACACTGTTTCAGTACGAGGGTGTAATGTTTCCATAAAATACAAACTCAGGGATAAACTTAATAGCAACTCTTTTATTTAACACTTTTCATCCCTTCAGTCACCTCACTGTTTGTTTTCAGCTGTCACTCCTCCACTTCCTGGTTCCTGCCCTTTCTCCTTAAAGGGACAGAGATGCTTTGCTGTATGTTACAGAGGGCAAGCCTCAAACACCACTTTCTATTTGTTCCCTCAGCATATTGCTACGTTGCCTCAACTGAAGAGCCACCCTGTGTTATATTGCTATGTTAGCTAAACTTAACCCTTTGAGTGCCAGAGGGCGTTGCGTACCCCTCTGGCACTCAAAGGGTTAAGTAAGGAGGAGTTACTGCTCCCACTGGGTGATTCAATGGGGGAGTGATTTAAATCATGCAGGGAGTTGGCCTGCCCCCACTATCCAGCCCACCCACCACTATCCAAGTAACTGAAAAAACAAAATGGCTGCCACTCGCTCCTACACCACAGACACAAACAGACAAAAAACACACACACTCACTCACACTCAATCACACTCAGTCTCACACTCTCACAGTCTCACACTCAATCACACTCAATCACACTCTCCGTCTACACTATCTCACTCACACTCAATCACACTCACACAGTCTCACACTCAATCACACTCTCACACTCACAGTCTCACACTTTCACACTCAATCACACTCTCACACTCACAGTCTCACACTCTCACACTCAATCACACTCTCACACTCACAGTCTCACACTCTCACACTCAATCACACTCTCACACTCTCAGTCTCACACTCAATCACTCAATCATACTCTCACACTCTCACATTCAATCACACTCAATCACACTCTTATAGTCTCACACTCAATCACACTCTCAGTCTCACACACTCTTACACACACTCTCACACTCAATCACACTCAGTCTCACACTCACTCAATTACTCAATCACACGCTCACACTCTCACACTCACATGCTCACACTCAATCACACTCTTGCACTCTCAATCACACTCACTCACAGTCTCACACTCAGTCTCACAGTCTCACACTCACACTCTCACACTCAGTCTCACACTCACTCAATCACACTCTCACTCTCAATCACACTCACAGTCTCAATTCACAGTCTCACACTGTCTCACTCTCTCACACAGTCTCACACTCACACAGTCTCTCACTCACACAGTATCTCACTCACACAGTCAGTCTCACTCACACACTCACACTCTCACTCACACACTCACACTCTCACACTCACTCACACTCAGAGTCTCACACTCAATCACTCACTCTCTCACACAGTCTCACTCTCTCACAGTCTCACTCTCTCACACAGTCTCACTCTCTCACAGTCTCACACTCAATCACACTCACAGTCTCTCAATCACACTCAGTCTCACACTCAATCACACAATCACACTCACAGTCTCTCAATCACACTCAGTCTCACACTCTCAGTCTCACACTCACTCAATCACTCTCTCACACAGTCTCACTCTCTCACACAGTCTCTCTCTCAACCAGTCTCTCTCTCAAACAGTCTCACACTCTCACACAGTCTCACACTCAATCACACTCACACTCTCACTCTCTCTCACTCTCTCACAGTCTCTCTCTCACACAGTCTCACACTCAATCACACTCACACACTCTCAGTCTCACACTCACACACTTTCAGTCTCACACTCACACACTCTCACACTCTCACTCTCTCACACAGTCTCACACTCTCTCACACTGTCACAGTCTCACACTCACACTGTCACAGTCTCGCACTGTCACAGTCTCACACTCACACTCAATCACACTCCCACAGTCTCACACTCAATCACACTCACATACTCTCAGTCTCATACTCACTCTCACACTCACTCTTTCACACTCTCACACAGTCTCACACTCACACTCTCACACTCAATCACACTCTCACAGTCACACTCAATCACACTCTCACAGTCTCACAATCACACATTCACACTCTCATACACCCTCTCACTCTCACTCACACACTCTCACTCAATCACACACACTCACTAACAAACTCACGCAATCACTCAATCTCGCACTCAAACGCAATCACTCACACGCAATCACACCCTGGGAGCCAGCATGATCCACCTTCCACCATAGTCTCACTCTCACTCACACCCCGGGAGCCAGCACGATCCACCTTCCACCATAGTATGTGCAATTACCACATGCATTTCAACTACATGAATGAATGCCACTCACTCACACCCCGGGAGCCAGCACGATCCACCTTCCACCATAGTATGTGCAATTACCACATGCATTTCAACTATATGAACGAATGCTACAGTTGAGGCATAAGTACAAACACAAACTCATTACAATGACAGATAAGTCACCCCCTTATGACTCACTTCTGTGTGTGTGTGTCTCTGTGTGTGCCTGTGTGTTCCTCACTGTTTGTGTTGCATATCTGTATCACACTCTATGTGTCTGCATGTATGTGTGTATGACTGTCACTCTTTATGCATCTCAGTGCATGAGTGTGCATTTGCGTGTGTGTCTCTGTGTTTGTCTTGCATCCGTGTGTGTGCATTAATTCCCTATATATCCTGACGGGCAACGCCGTCCCACATTGCTAGTATATATATATATATATATATATATATATATATATATATATATATATATATATATATATTGTGTTAAGAAGTACCATTGTGCTCACATTGTGACACACTGTAACGTGACTTTTCCAGGGGCAGTCACGTTACAAAGTGTCACAAAGTGTTCAATGTGATACTTTTTAATGCAACAGAAAATGTTGTATAAAAGACTTTAAATTAAATTGCTACATGTTAATATCATGTACCCCTAAGTAGTAATTGTAAGTTATTTCTTGGGTGCATGAACCGCAATATATATATATATATATATATATATATATATATATATGTATGTATGTATATGTATATATATTGCGGTTCATGCACCCAAGCAGGGCCGGCCCAAGACACCGCGCTGCCTGGCTCCAAGGATGAAATGCTGCCCCCACCCCGAAAAAAAAAATCACGCACATCAAAACACGCCTACATCCACGCGAAAGTCTAACCTCCAATTTCTAAGTTCATTTCACCACACTGAGCAAATAGAGTGAACTTTTAAAAATGAATCAATATTAATTAACCCTTAATGTCAATGATAAAAGCATGTTTTATGAATGTCATCTTCAGATTTGTCAAATTTACTAAAATAGACACTCGTAAGAAATTCATAAAACATGCTTTTGTCATTGACAACATTAAGGGTTAATATCAGTTAAGGAGGTAATAATATAGCAGAGCTATTTAGCTATTAGCTATTTAGCTTGAAACCTTGAATCCCCAAATAAACATTTGCAGAGTGGAATAAAACAAGATTACATATATTTGTGTAAGGATTTCACTTGATTTTTTTAAATATCAGAGCTATGAGATTTATAGCCAAGAGAATTAACCAACTCCATTCCAGCACGATATTGAGTTGCCTTTACCCTAATAAGTCCCATCAAACACATTTGC
Organism: Rhinophrynus dorsalis; assembly: GCA_037306005.1. Classification (NCBI taxonomy): domain Eukaryota; kingdom Metazoa; phylum Chordata; class Amphibia; order Anura; family Rhinophrynidae; genus Rhinophrynus; species Rhinophrynus dorsalis. The sequence continues at coordinate 172,760,988 of CM074724.1, forward strand.
TCAACAAATGTTTGTACACACACATACACAAATACACACGTATGTGCTCTGACCGCATTCTGCGATCTGATACTGGTGTGGAAAAGGTGAGGCCCTCCAACGGCTGCCAGACTACAACTCCCATCATCCCCCCGCCAGCCAAAGGTTAATGGGGAAGATGGGAGGTATAATCTGGATGCAGCTGGAGGGTTTCATGATGCGCAGCTCTGCATAAACTATCTTGCAAGTGCTTCTACATAATCTAGAGGAAGACTATTGGTATCCACACATATTTTGTAATCCACTTGACAATATCAGGTAGTTACAAACACGGAGCAGAACTACACAAGTGTGGAGTGCTATTTGCACATCTTCTAAAAATCAACGGTTTGCATACTTTTGTGTCCCTGTACTGCAAAAATGTCACACAAAATGCACACATTCTGGCAGAGCTGTAGTTGTGGGTCAGGATTATTCCTGGAGTTTATTGATGGGACTTGTAGTTTACCATAAACTGGGGAGCTGTAGGTTGCTCACCTCTGTGCTATAACAATAATATATATCAATAATTTTTTTTTTTTTTTTAATGTTTAGATTGTGCCTGACAGCACATATCCTAAGACGCTGCTGATACAGAGAGCTACTTACCATATTTATTTCAGTACATGCCTAGTACTAATCAATTGTAGGAAAATGCCTAAACGAAAATATACATGCTCTTACAAAGAAAACTATACTGACACATATCCTGTACTGAAGAAATCTCGCAAAGGAGATGGGCATATATTTTGCTCTATTTGTTGCATGGATGTTTCACTTGTTCGCAAAGGCCTTGGAGATTGCAAAGCATATGTGGAAAGCTGTAGCCATAAGGAGAAAGCTGCCACAAGGCATGATAAGTCACAGCGTAAATTAAATTTTGTAAACTTAAGAAGTGACCTGTCCCAAAAAATAATTGAAGCAGAGACACTTTTTACTGGATTTTTAATTGAGCACAACTTGCCACTTGCAGCAGGCAGGCCCACTTTTTAAGTGAATGTTTAGTGATTCTAATATCGCTAAGCAATATGGAAGTGGACGTCGCAAGACCACAGCTATAATAAATAATGCTCTTGCTCCAAGCTGCACAGATTCCATAACTGAACTGGTAAAAAGGGAACCGTTTACGCTGTGTCTTGTTGGAAGCAATGACACATTTGGTGATAAGCTATATCCACTGCTTGTTCGGTTTATTGACCCTTCATCTTCAGGCTAGATTCGATTAGGAATGTTGGAGATGCTTGTTTGCAATGATGATTCCTCTGCAAAAGGCATTTTTAACTTGGTGGATGGCTTCTTTACAAGAAAAGGAATCCCTTGGGAAAACTGTGTTGGCTTATCTTTGGACAATGCCAGTGTCAACATGGGAAGAATAAATGGCCTGAATAAGCTGGTTTCTGATCAGAATAAGCATGTGTATGTGCAGGGCTGCTTGTGTAATCTGCTCAATCTGTGAGTGGAAAAGGGGCTGTGTGCCCTGTCTATAGATCCTGGTTATGTTGTCACTGTTATTTTCAACTATTTTTCAAGAAGTTCAAAGAGGATGGCTGAACTTCAGAATTTTTGTGAATTCTGTGAAATAGAAAACAGAAAGATTCTAAAGCATGTGGCAACCCGCTGGTTATCCTTGGAGAAGAATCACAAGACAGAAAAGACCCACAGCTAAAGAGGATAAAGAATATTCTCTGTGATCCGAAAACTGAGCTGTACTTATTATTTGTTAATGCCATGTTACCTCTCTTTGTGCAGTTGAATACATTCTTGCAACAAGAACAAAGTATTCTGCACAAAGTGTTTCCAGGACTTATGGAATTTTATAAAAAGTTGCTCAGAAGATTTGTGAAGTCTGCTGTCATTGCAAACGGCTCAGTTCTGGAAATAAATGTGGAAAATCCATCCCACTATTTGGAAAAACAGTGCCTGTTTATAGGCTTTACCACTAAGCAGTGCATCAGTTCCTTTTCAGATCTGACACCTGGTGATGTGGACAAATTTTACACTGATGTGCTAAATTTTTATGTGGCAGCTGCTCTCTACTTTCAAAATAAGATTCCAATCCATGACCGTGTTCTGAAAGATGCAGCTCAGGTTCTTGATGTCACCAGAAGAGCAAACATAACCTTTGGATGCTTGGAGACCTTTATGGAAGCTTTTCCAAATGTGATACGAGATGGAAGTAAAGACCTGTTGGCAGAAGAGTTCAGTGACTATCAGACTCTGACAGACACTGAAGTCCAGGAACTCCAATCTGAGGGCACTTCTACATTGCAAGAAAATCTGTGGTTTAGAGTCTCACAACTGAAGTCTGCTTTTACTTGATCTGACCATTTCCCTGTGTTATGGAAACTTGTTAAACATCTTTTAGTACTTCCTCACAGCAATGCAGACATTGAAAGAGTTTTTTCACTGATCAAAAAGAACAAAACTGAGTACAGAGCTGCATTATCGTCACAGTCCACTTTGGCAACACAATAAACGTGATGTTTGTTTTATTTATTTCTGTTGAGGGCATTTTAGCACTCTAGAATTTGCACTAAGCATTTATTGTTTTGTTCAAGTTTACATGCATCTGTATATATTTTAAGAAGTAAAAATGTTTCAAGTTAACTCTTCCCGGCATTATTTGTGTTATGAAATCATCCAAAACTTGCGAAATAATACTTCCAGTATATCTTTAAACACCATAGCAAAGGTGTTGGTGTTTTTTTTTTTGTTTGTTTGTTTTTTTTTGGGGGGGGGGCGGGCGAGGCTGGGGAATCTCAGGGTGAGCCATTTCTGAAAGTTCCCAGGTATGGTCACCACATGTACACCCAAATGGAAATGTACTCACACTTTTAATAGTGTTGGAGAATACTTATGTCTAATCCAACTATCAAGGCCACTGGCGTTAAAACGGTCTCCAGAAACAACATCCACCAGTCGGCATCATCTTCAACAAACTCGCTCTCCCAAGCGGCATCACAATCAGAAAAAGATAAACACAAAACAAGGAGCACCAATGGTGCAATATCGTTATGATATAAAATATAATTAACAGCAAGTGTATATTATACTCACATTTATTTGGTGCAAGTCACTTGAGATCAAGAGTCCCGCCTGATACGTTTGCGGAGAGAATCACCCCGTCTCCGTTCGGGTATTCGCCGTATTGGCTGGAGATTGACAGGCTGAGGCTGATCCCTTCAGCTTTTGTATATTTTAATAGTAATTCAAAATTGAAGTATACAGGTACTTACGCGTTTCACGGCTTCACAACGCCACTTTATCAAAGCAAGATAATAACCTGATATGTAAATTAAAAACAAGTACAAAAAGAGCTGCTACCAATACAAACATTTTTAAACCTTCAATTGGATCCACTGATAGGTTAATTACACTGTCATTCAAACGATCAAAGTGTTCTTCATTATATCCACTGACTGGTTGATCACAGTGTCACTCAAGCGACCAGGATATTGTTAACCTTAGCGTTTCTTGCACAAACACGCATTCTAAAAGTGAACATCTCATGGACTTGATCAAAACCACGTGTATCTCGATCGTTGGTTTCATGCTGGAGCGCTATGTATAAAATGGTGAAAAAGGTTCAAATACATTTGTCCAACATTAACCCCTTAACGACCCTTGATGGTCATAGTACATCAAGGGTCGATTTGACTTAACGACTGATGACGTACTATGACCGTCATCGAATTCCGGGCTCCCCCCGTGGCTGCACGCCGTTTGGGGAGTCTGGAATGCAACGGAGCAATAAAAAAAAAATTGCTCTGTGGTCGTTGAATCGGGTCGCGGCGCGGATTCCCCGGTCCTTAAGGGGTTAAAGATACGCATACCTCCCAAGTGTCCCTCTTTAGGAGGGACAGTCCCTCTTTTAGACCCAAATCCCTCTTTCCCACCCTGATGTCCCTCTTTTTAGGAGATCAGACTGTGTGGTATGTTTACATAACTGTATCACTTTGCTCTACAGCAATAAAACTCACATTAATGTTTTTTTAAATGTCAGTAAATGTGTTTATAAATTAGTCTGTGTACATAAAATACTTTGGTCTTGTTATAAGTCATTTATTAGATTACACAAGGAAGTGTCAATAGGGATAGCCTAAAATAGCCTAAAAACTCTCCGTAATGCCCCGCCCACCAGCCAAACCCCCAGCATCACCCCCTAAAACACAAGTGTCCCTCTTTGGCTATTTGAAATGTTGGGAGGTATGAATATGACATTAAACATATGACATTAGAATGACTATTTCAAAGTGAATGCCTTGACTTCTAATTAATATAATATACAAAATTATAAAAAGAATCAATCTTGTTTAAAATCTAAATCTTATTTAAAAAGGACAGAAAATAAGTCAATCACAATTAATCAGAATCCTATTAACTGAAAAAATGTAGACATTTTTTGTAGAATAAACTATTAAAAGTGATATTAAGGACTTCTGTAACATTAAATGTATTAGAAACTGGAAACATTTTTATAATTGAAAACTTTTATAAAAGTATTCTAATTGTCTTTCATGTTTTACCTCACGGGAGTCCGATCAAAGGACTGCAGTGATTATTTCTCAAAACATAATTTGGAGGATTATATGAAGGGAATTAGTGTAAGATTGAATAAATATAGCTATATAGCAGATCTATCTAGCTAATAACTTAGATTGTGCGGTATCATATGATGGAATATCTTAGGATATTCCCCATGGGACCAAAAGAGAACAATCCTATAATAACAGATCCATCCATCCGCTAAAGGATTGGTCCAGTTTAATCTCAAAATGTTAGAGTCCTCTTCCAAACATGATATATATCAAAGATAGATAATCAATCCGCTATATTATATAAATACAAAACAAATAAAGAAAAGTAAAAAAGAAGAAAAATCATTGATAGAAGATTGAACGTATGTAGATAGTAAGTAAATAATGATATTCATGGTGTAACTTAAAAGACAAATTAAACCTTCCCACATTCCCAATCCATGTGTATAAAATGCATGAAATGTGTGAAGAATTTGCTTAAATAAAGTGTATTGTAACAAACGATGATGATATATGAAAAAAGTGCCAATAGTAACTCCACACATCCCCATTCCATATATATATATAAAATACATGAGATGTGTGAAGGGTATGACTGAATGTCTGTAATGGGGATAATACATGAAAAATTATATATGAAAAGAGTGCCGTGAGTATCCAATGTGCAATCTGGTGTATTAGAGTAAAAATAAAAAATTAAATCTGTTTTTTGCCTTTTATAAGTCGAGGGGATACATATAGTCAATATTTAATGAGGTTCTAAAAAATTACTAACCTCTTTACTTATTGTGTATGTGATTTGTGAGTTCATAAAATGTGTCAAAGTGTACTGAAGAAAGTGAAAATATTTAGAAAAATATTTCTATGTTGATCACCAATTATAATAGTGATAATTCCTCTTTTTGAATAATATGCAGAGCGATATATAAGGTAATGCCTGTTATCTAATTGAAACAATATGTGTATTATCGTGACAATGAAGGATGTTCATATCAGAGCAGTGTGAATAATAAAAAAAATACAAAATGAAAATAATGGAAAAATAATGAAAAAATAATAATACAAATAAAAAAATATATAAAAATGATAATAAACTGGAAAAAATAAAAAATATCAAAAGAACGAGGATCAGATTAGATATATGTACTGATGGAAAAATGATAAAGAAAGGTCGAAAAATGATAACAGAGAAACATATATTGATGTGAATATAAATGTGGTGTGGAAAATAATGAACAGAGGGAAAAAAAAGAGACAAATATATATGCTAATGAGAATTATTAATAAGATAAATAATAGAAAGAAACAGCAATGAAGAGTAATATAAAAAATAATAGTAGGAGAATAAAAATAAATTGATAAAATCAAGAAAACAAACTCTATATGGAGGATTGTCGGACTACAGAATCCTGTCTAGGTGATTCAAAAGTTTCATTTAGTCCAAGCGGGAACAGGATAGACAATCTGAAAATCCAAAAGGATTCTCTATTATCGAGCTGTTGTTCTCTATTATATGTTGAAGAAGCTGGAATAAATTCAATGGGCATGACCTTCAAATCCAAATATTTCATAAGTTAGAAAATGTTTAGAAACACTATGTTTTAAGAATCCATTCATGATGTTCCTCCGATGTTGTCCCATCCTTTCTCTGAATTTTTGGGTGGTCCTACCTACATATTGTAGGTTACAAGTACAGGTCATTAGATAAACTACAAAGCTAGTATTACAGTTCATAAAGCTCTTAATGAACTAGCTCTCTGACATAACACTAGAGACAAAAGATTGACCATTGTCTATTATCATAGTACAGGTTTGACACCTGCTACTTCCACATTTGTATGTGCCCTTAATGACTCTTCTGTATTTGGGATCAAACTCCAAAGTATCTTTCTCTACTTCTATATATACTTGGACCACTATATTTTTCGGGGTCCTTGCCCTCCTATATATGACTATGGGCTTTTTTGAAATCACTTTCTTATGTACAGGGTCATTTAGTAGAGTCCCCCAATGCCTATCGAGGATTCTCTGGATCTCTCTGGATTCAGTACTGAATCTTGTATTGAACATGGGTTCTGATTCTACCTTCTCACCATTTTTACTATTAGTTTTATTTGAACTGATCACATGATTTTTCACTCTTCTATATGAATCTTAAACCAATTTACTCAGATAGCCTTTATCCAAAAACCTTTTCTTTAAGACTTCTGACTGTAGATCATAGTCAGTCAACCTCGAAGAGTTTCTTCGTATCCTTTGAAACTGGCCATATGGCACATTACGCGACCATTTCTTATGGTGGCAGCTGTCAAAACGGAGGAAACTGTTCTTGTCACCCGACTTGAAATATGTCCTTGAATGTATTCCATCAGTGATATTCCCCCACAACTCAAGATCTAAAAATTGGATGGTCAGCCTATTAAGGGTACTAGTAAATTCTAGACCCCACATATTGCCATTCAGATGGTCCACAAATTATCCAAGTCCATGCTTGTCACCCCTCCAGATAATCAGGATATCATTGATATATTAACGATAAAGGACCAGACTCTCACCAAAGGGATTGTTATTGTATACCAAAAACTCTTCAAGGTATCCCATAAATAAATTGTCATAACTTGGTGTGAATCTGGTCCCCATTTCAGCACCCTTAACCTGGAGGAAGTGACAACCATTGAACTCGAAGTGGTTGTGTGTCAGCACAAAAATATTGCCTGGATGAGGAATTCACTCTGTTTCGTGGGCATTAGATGATCTAAGGAGAGAAAATATCTCACTGCCTCAAGTCCCCCTTCCTGGGGGATATTAGAGTATAGTGAGGTGACATCCAAAGATGCCCACATATACTCATCAGACCAACTAAAATCCTTCAAAGTATCTAAAAGATTTTGAGATTCCCTTAGGCATGATTTGAGTCCAAACATTTTCACTTACTTCTTCAGTACACATTGACACATTTCATGAACTCACAAATCACATACACTATAAGTAAAGAGGTTAGTAATTTTTTAGAACCTCATTAAATATTGACTAAATGTATCACTTCGACTTATAAAAGGCAAAAAACAGATTTAATTTTTTATTTTTACTTTAGTACACCGGATTGCACATCAGATACTCACGGAACTCTTTTCATATATCATTTTTCATATATTATCCCCATTACAGCCATTCAATTATACCCTTCACACATCTCATGTATTTTATATACATGGATTGGGGATGTGTGGAGGTACAATTGGCAATTTTTTCATATATTATCATCGTTTGTTACAATGCACTTTATTTAAGCAAATTATTCACACATCTCATGCATTTTATACACATGGATTGGGAATGTGAGGAGGTTTAATTTGTCTTTTACTTTACACAATGATTAGCAGTATTTAATTACTATCTACATACGTTCAATTATCTATCAATGATTTTTTCTTCTTTTCCTCTTTTTTACTTTTCTTCATTTGTTTTGTATTTATATAATATAGTGGATTGATTATCTATCTTTGATATATATCATGTTTGGAAGAGGACTCTAACATTTTGAGATTAAACTGGACCAATCCTTTAGCGGATGGATGGATCTGTTCTTATAGGATTGTTCTCTATTGGTCCCAAGGGGAATATCTTAAGATATTCCATCATATGATACCGTACTATCCAAGTTATTAGCTAAATATATCTGCTATATAGCTATATTTATTCAATCTTATACTAATTCCCTTCATATAATCCTCCAAATTATGTTTTGAGAAATAATCAGTGCAGTCTTTTGATCAGAATTCTGTGAGGTAAAACATGAAAGACCATTAGAATACTTTTATAAAAGTTTTCAATTATAAAAATGTTATCAGTTTCTAATACATTTAATGTTACAGAAGTCATTAATATCACCTTTATTCTACAAAACATTTCTACATTTTTTCAGTTAATAGGATTCTGATTAATTGTGGTTGGCTTATTTTCTGTCCTTTTTTAAATAAGATTCAGATTTTAAATAAGATTGATTATTTTTATAATTTTGTATATTATATTAAGTAGACATCAAGGCATTCACTTTGACATAGTCATTCTAATGTCATATGTTTAATGTCATATTTTTAATGTTGGACAGATGTATTTGAACCTTTTTCACCATTTTAAACATAGCGCTCCAGCATGAAACCAACGATCGAGATACACATGTTTTTGCTCAAGTCCATGAGATGTTCACTTTTAGAATGCGTGTTTCGGCTGGAGAACTAGGGTTAACAATACCCTGGTGGCTTGAGTGACACTGTGATCAACCAGTCAGTGGATATAATGAAGAACACTTTGATCGTTGGAATGACAGTGTAATTGACCTATCAGTGGATCCAATTGAAGGTATAAAAAGGTTTGTTTATATTGGCAGTGGCTCCTTTTGTGTGTGTTTTTAATTCATGTATCAGGTTATTCTCTTGCTTTGATAAAGTGGCGTTGTGTAGCCGTGAAACGCGTAAGCGTTAAAGTACCTGTATACTTCAATTTTTAATTATTATTAAAAAATACAAAAGTTGAAATCTCAGCCTCCGCCTGTCAATCTCCAGCCAATACGGCGAATACCCGAATGGAGACGGGGTGATTCTCTCCACAAGCATATGAGCCGGTACTCTTCATATCAAGTGACTGGCACCAAATAAATGTGAGCATAACATACTCTTGCTGTTATTTGTATTTTATATCATAACAATATTGCACCATTGGCGCTCCTTGTTTTGTGTTTATCTTTTTTCCGATTAATCCAACAAAAGCTGGTGAGCCATAGGTTGCTTATCCCCTGATATGACTACTGGAAGTGTCTTGACCCTCCCCTTCCTCCTGTTCCTTGGCTTGTGCAGAGTGAAGTAAAAGCAGGAATACCCAGCATATCAGATAAGTCAAAACTTTGTAAGCATCACTGGAGTTTCTATCAGTGTACATAAACAACCTAGGGATCAATTCAATTGTTGGAGTTAAAAAAAAAATAAAAAAATTTCAAATCTCCACGTTGCAAAAACAAAACTTGCGGTATTTCTACACACCGCCAGTCAAAAAAAAAAGTCTAAAAGGAATCAACTAAAACCTACTCGCAAGTGGTATTCAGTTCTATGTGGTCAGTTTTGTGGATAAATTTCTGTCGGTAATCCTGTGCCTCAAAAGCAGAGCAGAATACATGCACGCAACAAATGGAGACTACATACACAAAACAAATGGAGAAGTGTCAAGTTAACCCCTGAAAGCACCCAACACAAATGGAGAACTATCAAGTTATCCCCTGAAAGCACCCAAACAAATTGACAACTGTAAAGTTAACCCCTGGAAGCACAAATATAGAACCTGCATAGCTACCAGCAACAAAGGAACCCCTTCAACCCCAATGGGGTGTGAAAAACAGACCCTCCAGAGCAACAAGGGTTAACGCACAGACACGAAAACACATACATACCTAATCAAGATATGCACACCTGTCTATTGCAGTGGGCGGGGGATGCAATAACCTCATGGCCTACATCTGCTCAAAACACAAAGGTTTTTAGTGGACATCCACCCTGATCCAGGGTGCCATAGCCATTGGAGAATGATGCTCTCAGATGCGGGGAGACACGGGACAGGGTCATTAGGGAATACTTTACCTGTGAGTATTATGCATACACCCACCTCAAATCACCAACACCAGATCGCCAACATGACTTCATATTTCCCAAACCTCAAAAATGTTTCCTCTCCATTCCCCTTCTGCTGGACACCTGCCACTGCACCTGAGTGTTGTGGAAGTGACTGTTCCTCCTGGACTTCCTCTTCAGAGCTGACATCGACTCAAACAATGCCCTGGAATGTTCAGCTTGTTACTTTCCCAGGACATAGTCTTAAGTGGTTGCAATGCCATCCATTGCAAAGCGCTGCTTTGCAATGGATGGCAACAGGATAGTCTGTACTGACACCTAATGTGTCATATCCTACAGTGTCAGCTGTCCCCTGTGTGACACACCTCACATAGCCAACTGTGATTTGTTCACTTTATCACATCTGTTTATTTCTCTTTCCCTACAGAGTTCCACATGTGACTAATCTGCAGAGGAGTCTGTGGCTCATGGATGCAGAAAAGATGTGTGTGATACACTTCCCCTTCTTCCTATAATTGTATGTTTTCTACTCCTAGTACCATTAAAACCTACACTGTGTTTATGAACATGTCATGTTGTGTCATGCTTTACAGATCTATGCCTTGTTCTTAACCTTTTGAACACATTGCTCTATAACACATGGCTTCCCCTCTGGCATTCAGAGGGTTAATGTAACAACTTCAACATATGTAAGAACTTACACTCATCCAGTATGTCACATTCCTCTGAACTCTGCTCCCAACCTGTTCAATGGCAGCTATGTCTGCAACACAAATGTATAGGGAATGTTACAGACCAATCTACCATAATGGGGGGGATTCACTAAGGCGTGACAAAGAGGTGAAAACGTCTCCAGTGATAACACGTTTCCAGTTCCTAGGTTATTCCATGGAGCCTATGCACTGACAAAAATCTCCAAAGTTGAAAAATCTTATTGCCTGGGCTCCATAGCACAACATAAGAATGGGAGAATGGGAGAAGTGATTAACTGAAGAAGTCAACTCTCATCGTCTCTTCATCACAGCTTAGTGAATCCCCTCAAAGTGTTGGAGCGTCAGTTCACATGAAATGTGATATACACAAATCCTATGCTGTATACCCCAACAAATCTGAGCCACAGTGTGTGTGTGTGTGTGTGTGTGTGTGTGTTTGTTTTTCCCCCAACCACACATCAATGCATCCCAGTAAGGCATGTTACCTGATCTCACATGCCACCTATGATGCACACAACATGACATTTGACACACTGAAGGGATCAAGAACACAAGCAGTGTTCGGATGTTTGAGATGTAGTGTGGGGAATACAGACTCAGTGATTGTTACCTGATTGACATGTGCTAGTGTGTTTCTATGTGTCCCAGATGTCAGTTAGCATGAATATTGTCATCCTGTCATTTGTGAAACATGTTTTGTTGTCACTACACTGTCCCAATGTTAGAAATCTGAACCTGCGTGAACCCATATGTTAGTAACAATCTGTGTGCGTCAGTTGTTGACCCACAGCTTACATGAGACCCATCTGTGTCTCCCATGTTGACAAGTCCCAGGTAATATGAAAGTCAGCAACAGCTGAGGATTATTTGTTGCACTGATGCAACACACATGAACCCCAATGGACTGTGTAGTGCCAGAGTGGTGTCCATTGTATTGCTTTGCAATGCATTGGATAACCCCCCTGGAAACGACAGTGTGCAACCACAGTGAAAAATACAGACACAATCTTAACAAGGAAGATATATTTATTCTAAGGAACATCACTTCGTTCCTTTTTTGCCGGGGGGGAAGGGGGCATGAGGGGCTATGGGGTCAGATGATCCATGCCTTCCAGGCCACCTTGTGGGCACACCAGGGGGTTGGGGTTTGGGCTGGTGTTGCGGTGGAGGATGAGGGGGTAGAGGAGGATTGCTGGAGAATCAGGAGTTGAGTTAGGATTCGTTATGTTCCCTGGACTCTGTGACCACCTGGCCCTAGATGAAAAAGAATCTCAGCGCACAAATCTAACACAGTGTATACGAGTCTAATTAGTGGTGCAGCCGTGGCAATATCCTCTATCACAGATGTAAATCAACTCGTACCTAATTCAGCCTCAGCGCTCCACTAATTTCAACTTTACAGGACAGTATAATGTATAAAACTAATCCTATCTTATATGGAGAGAATAATCAATATAATAATAATAATAATAATAATAATAATAAATCTTCACTGTTAACAATAAATCATTCAATCTCCAAAACGTCCCTCCGCAACTCTCCAAAATTGTATATAGGAAGATAGCAGAGAGAACATCTCAGACAATTAAAGTATCTCAACACCGAAAATAATAGCAATATAAGTCAGTATCTCACTTGGAACATAGATAAATACAGACCAATACCAAGTACCTCGTGTGCTATTCAGATTTCAGCGTTGCAACTCATATCCATATAGATATCCATAAATGGTGTAGATTCAATGCAGACATAAAAAGAAGGAAACATATAACATAGCGTGATCTGGATACACTGTAATATATCAATATATACAATGTAGTCAAAAAGTCTCAACTATACTATGGGAATCACACTTTAAATATTATGTATCTTCTTTTTTACACACAAGGAAAAAGACTTAATCACTCACTTATCCGTTCTTTCGCTTGAATGACACACAGTCAGACAAGCTGTTGAGCGTGTGCGGGATATTATCTTGGTTGCCCGCACTCAGCCTCTGTGAGTCTCTCGTTCCAAAGGCTTTTAATATGTAAGAAAGGAAATACTTACAGTTGCGATCTCGCCTGGGAATTCAAGATAATTTTCCCAGGACTTAATAGGCATACGAGGGATTTTCAGACCGCCCTCACTCGGTCCTCTCTCGGTCTTGTTTTGAATTCTCCGTGGATTCCCAAGAGATGTATTATCCGTCTAGATATTTATCTTCCTCTTCACGCTACTTCTGCGTGTGGGGACCATTCGTTATGAAACTGGAATGTCGACTTATATTGAAGTAAAACTTATTTATTGAATCATTAAAATATAATGTAGACTCTTGTCCGTAATTACAATATGTCCAAAATCTTACATAAACAGCTATAGGCGACCAGCGTCTATTTGCAGTGTATGTTAACCTCCTCGTGATGTGGCCCCTACACAGGAGGAAAATGAGATAATAGAAAATAAAGCAAGTCCAAACAAGGATATCTACAATGTCCCAACGCGTTTCGTGTTATCACACACTTCTTCAGGGGTAAAAATTCTATAAATATGTATGAGTTATATATAAGAACTTTTCCAAATGGCGGGAACCTAAATTCAAATCCCCGTCAATCACAATTTAGTCAATTAACATCAGTAGCCATTCATTAAGTACTTTGTATTTTCAACACCAAATCTCTTCTCCACGAAAGGTAAATTTTAACCCTTTCCCTGGCCAAATCTCATCTACCTTCAAATTGGATTATTAACCCTTTCTTTAATCAAAGCGGGTTTCATGTTTATCAGCAGTATAATTTCCACTTTTTATTATTTTTCTAATTTGGTATATATCCTTTTAACATTTACAATTTTGTATACCCACATTTTATATAAGTAAATAAATAATACTATGATTTTGAGGCAGATTTGGTGTCTTTGTCAAACTTTGCAACCCATTCATTCTTTCAAAAAACAGTTCAAATCAATCCCTATATTTAAACCTTTAGGTGTTAGTGTTTTTAATCTGTATATCCACTCAGTCTCTTTTTTGGATACTTTGTTAAGTGTGTCATCTCCTCTCCAATGTGGATCTATCTTATCGATAGCTATAAAAGTTAACCCAGATGGATCTTTGTTATGCATTTTATTAAAATGATCCGATACACTATGTGTAGTGAATCCTTTTTCTATATTCCGCATATGTTCTCTTATTCTGATGTTAACACTTCTTATTGTCCTACCCACATATTGCTTCCCACAGGGACACTCAATGAGATAAACCACATTTTTACTTTTACAATTAATGAATTGTTTTATATTGAACGTTTCACCTGTTTGGTTAGATTTAAAGGAGCTAATGTGCCGTCTATTATCTTTACTGGACTTACATGTAATACAATTTCCACACTTATAAAATCCTTTTAAATCTTGCTGAAAATAAGATTTAGTAGGTTCAACATAATTTATAAAACTAGGCACTAATTCTTGTTTTAAATTCCTGCATTTTCTAAAAACTATATCCGGTTTATTTTGTAAGTGTTCTTTCAAATCCATATCTTTCAATAGGATTGGCCAATATTTTTTCAAAATTTTATTAATCTCTGTATAATCTGCACTATACTGAGTTACAAAATTTAGAGGTCAGCCAGCACACCCCTGACCTGGCATATGTCCTGAGTGATGATTGCCACTTTTCCTTTCAGGTGCCTGTGATATCTCAGATTCCCCTGTATCAACCGCCTCTGCATCCTCAAACCTTCCCTATCATTTTTGTATTCACCCTCAACTTGACCAGATATGGAGGGTGCAGAGAATGAATCCTCAGCTCAAGACACTCTAGCCTCCCCAGCTGTCTCCATATGTGGCTCTGGGTGTAGAGGTATGACTTCCCCTGGTGATGATCCAGCCAGGGTGTGTGGACTGAACTGGGCTTGTGACCACTGGGGCTCACCCACAAGCCCAATGTAGGTGTAGTCCAGTGGCCAGGGTTCGTTCTCCAGCCACTGACTGCTATGTGGCTGACTCCAGGCTGGTTGGCCATGTGTGCTATATGGTGGTGATGACAGCCATGTGGGGTCTGTAGGCACCATGTGAGGGCCATACGTGAGGTAAATGTGTGGTGGGAGCCAGGGGTAGGCTTGGGGCATCAACCACCTTGCAGGTGATGTAGGTGGTAGTCACCATGTCATCCTCATTGCCTGACTGTCCAGTGGGACCTGGTGATGGTCCAGTGGCTGGTCTAGTAGGACAGGGGTGGGACCCTCTTCAGGGTCTTGGCTGATGACCCCTGTTGGCTGCTCCTGTGCATGTACATGGCTGTCTGGCACAGACATTTCATTTGGAGAAAGAAGAATGGGAATTAGTTGCAGGTACAATTATAACATGGTCTGCTGTGACATATATCATATACTACTGGACCCTAGCATTGACATATGGAAAGACTGATTTAGCCTATAATAGGCTTAACCCTCTGAGTGCCAAAGGGACACGCAATTCCTTTCAAAGCAATGTGTTGTGTACCCCTCTGGCACACAAAGGGTTAAGATCCTTTCAACTCTATCTACTCATTGGAGGGTTTCACCATGCTGAGTGAAAAGTTTACTCCCACAGCTGCTTATGTGGTTTGACACTGCCTGATTCTCCAGGAGAAGCATTTTGTGGGTATATAACTATCCTCACTCAGCATTGTGATATTTACCTCCATTTGCTAAACAATTGGGTGCTGTTTGCAGTTTTGTGCAGCTGTCTGTGGCACTACTTCAGTAATTGGAACCTGTCACACATTGCACATGTGTCAGTCACTACATGATGAGTCTGTCACAACTGTGAGGACCATGTACAAGCAACGCAAAACAGAAGGTGTTAACAACATGCTTCATCCCAATGAGTGTCAGAGGGGAAGCCAGCGCATGGCAGGGTATGCTTTGAATACATCTCTGGCAATCAGAAGGATGAACTGAGCTGGGATATGTGGTCTGTTACTATTAGGGGTTTTGGTCAAGATCTAAATAACTGTGTACTAAGAGCCCAGTTTTCCCAACACTGTAGCAGGGAACAGTACAACAGATATGTGGAACAGGGTGTTGGTTGTGGGACAGGGGGAAGGGAGATTGTTGCTTACCAGGAGCCTGAAGAGTAGTGTCGTCTCCTGTGTCACTGCCACCAGGGATGCCCTGTACCACAATGTTGGACAGGCTGCCACTGAGCAGCTCCTCCCAACCATTGAAGGTGATGGAGGATGGAGGGCCACCACCTGTTCCTCCTTCTGTAGGCTGCCAGCTCATGCAGCTTGTGCTTCACCCGCCTCTTGCAGTCTATCCAATGTTTTTTTAGGCCTTCCACCGTCCTTCTGCACACTCCAGCAGCATTCACCAGGTCAGTCACCTCCTGCCATACCTTCCTCTTACAGGCAGCAATGCCCCTGGCCTTGTTTGAGCTGTAGAAGATCCTCTCCCTGTCCAGGATCCAGCATACCAGAGCCATGTTCTCGTCAAAGGTGTACTTGACCTCCCTGACCCTGTCACCTTCCACTGCAGGCTCAGCTTTTTGGGATGTGGAAGGCAACACTTGCTCTGGCCCTGGCTGTGTGTGTCCCTCCCTGACACCCACACCCCATTCCACTGTCATCTCTCTCCCTGCCTGGCATGAGCCTAGCTCTTGGAGGGTCCTACTCCTCCCACCTGCTCTCCCTCTCCTTCCCTGGTCCGGGAGGTCCTGACCACTTTCTTCCTCTACTTCTCTTCTCCCCCTCCCTCCAGTCTTCACTCCTCTCCTTGCCATCTCTCCTCTCCACCTCCCTCACACCGACTCACACACAGTCACACAGGCACTCACTCAAGCGCTGGATCACAATCACCCTCTAGCTCTCCCTTGCACTCACTCAATCACATTGTAGAAATAAAAAGATAAAAGTGTGTAGTGTTGATAAATAAAAAATGTGTTTGTGATTGTGTGCGGATGCAATGTGTGCGATATGTTCAAAGGTGTAATGTGTGTTACTTAATATGCTCCTCGACCTACTCCGCTCCTCCTCTCTCTTTACTATCCTCTGCTCCTGGGCCCTGTGCTCTAGCTCAATGAACGCGATACACAGGCAGTGTTTGGTGTTTTTTTGGACTTTTTATACTTTTTGGGACTAATATTGATACTTTTCTGGCTTGTATTTGCCCTTTCTAATGCTTAACTTGACCTTTCTGTTGTCAAACGTATGGCTATTTCCTTTGACGTTTTTTGGAATTCTCTTTACTTCCATCCAGGCAGTATTGCTTTAACCCCAACTTGATGACTTATGTATGCCACTGATGTGGCATTGTCTGATTTAACAGTATCTGCTGAGATGGTACTAGTTGAGATTTGCTTAGGATGATTATCGAACCGTGATTCTTTATAGTTAATAGCGTAAGCTGAAGTTGTTGAATCAGTTCCAGAAGTGGAGCCTTTGGCAACAGATTGTCTAGGTAAGGAGTCAGATTTGTGGTCATGGATCTGAGGTGAACCATAAGAGAAGCCATCACCTTGGGGAAAACTCTCTAACCTGTGGCTAGGCCAAAAGGCAGAGCCACAAATTGAAAGTACAGGAAAACGAAAACAGATAGATGGGGGCGCTTCTTATACTCTTCAAATCGGAACAAACATTAAACTTCTATTCACAATTAGCAGTCATCCAGGTGCATAATATATAACCAGTATGTAGCAACAGGGAATACTGACCTGCTCCTGTTCAGGCTCTCACAGTCACTTCTCCAAGAGATCCCGGGAATAAATTCCAGCAATCCAAACTTGATCCGAAAAAGATTCACAAAGAGGCTATCATAAAACAAACTAATCTGATCATTGTGAGTAGAAGGTTATTGTTTGTTCTAATTTAAAGAGTGCTGTCTGTTTTGTTTTCCCTTCTTCTTTAGAAGGTTGATACTCGGGGAGCAGCTAGTCTGGAATATATCTGCATGGAGGGCAGTGTAATATCCCCCACCTGCTCATTTGTCACAAGTTGAATTCCCATGGCCACTTGCAGATGTGAGTGCAATTATTTTGTTCTTTATGTAATATAAGCTCCAAGAAGGTTTAACCCTATGAGCACCTCCTTTTTTTCTTCTTTTTTTTCCACAAATTGAATGTGTTTGTTTAGGTAAGCAAACCTGAGATATTCCCAGTGTTTGGACCAAATAGGGATATGTAGGTAGGCATCTTTGATGTCCAAAGATGTGAGTAATTCCTCTGGTTCCATGGCTGCTATCACTGACTTGATATACTCCATTATGAACCTGGGAACTTTGAGAAACTGGTTTAGGTTTTTCAGGTCCATGCTAGGAAGGAATCCTCTGTCTTTTTTGGGTACCATAAAAAGATTGTAATGAAAGCCTTTGACATTTTTGGTCTTTTGGAACTGGAACTATTGAACCAGTGTCTAGGAATTGGATAGCCTGATGAAAAGTTTCCTGTAACTTCTTTTCTTTTGGTACCCTGGACATGAAAAAAAATGACAAGGAGGAAAAGTTGTGAAAAACATTCTGTACCCTTCTTGAATGAGTTGTAGAAATTGACATCCTCCATTAATATGTGAAATGACTGAGTCTTCCCCCAAGAGGGGTGTTTGAAGGAGACTCCATACTCGAAATCTAATGCTGTAGAGAGCTTGAAGTCTGAAGCCTTCTTTTGTGTCCAGGTAGGTTTTGCTCTGTGAAAACGAAACAAATCTCTAGAAAAAGGTTGTCTTGAGGTTTTCAGTAAAAGTAATTTTCTTGTTGTGAAACCTCCTAGGTTTATTTTTTTTTTTTTTTTTTAATTCTTTATTAAGACATATCACAATACAAATATAAATTCTACACATATAACATAACATAAACAATACTTCCACGATCCATACATCCACACTGCCCGTAGACACCCACAAAATTTCTCTATCATTCTTCATTCATCTCTTCCCCTACTAAATTCTCCTGTATATGTTTAAACAGGTCATGTTTCAACCATTCTTCCGCCACTTTACTCGCTCTCCCCATTGATCGATTTACCCACCACAAACCAGCCTCCATACTTAATTGGAAATGCAATTGCCTAGCCACCTGTACCCAAGAACCTATCACAGAGGACTGCCAAAATCTTGCTATCACCACCTTAGCCGCAACCATGCAATGGGTAACCATCAACCTCTGTGCTCTATCCATATTTGGCCACCCGATATGTAATAATGCCACCTCCGGTTTCCTCATCAATTTAACTCTACCCAATATATCTAGGTGATCAAAAATCTCCATCCAAAATGGCTTCAGTTTATCACACATCCACCAAATATGTAATTGTGAGCCAACTTCCTTCTGACAGCGCCAGCATAAATCCGAATTCTGCAAATCTATAGCTGCCAGCCTTTTGGGTACCCAATACCATCTGTTCATTACTTTAAACTGGTTTTCCTTAATACACACACAATGAACTTGTTCACAAACATTCCTATATCCCCAATTCCATTCATCCCAATCTATGGGCATTTTCAATTCAGTAGACCATTTCCCCACCGCTACCGGGGTCCCATCTTCAATCGTCATCTGAATTAAACCATTGCATTTTGATAACACCTTTACAACGCAATTTCCGTTAAAGATGCGATTTATAGCCCTACATCCAACTCGATCACCAATATACAAATATTTTTGCAGAAAATACTTAATCCGTATATATTTAAATATATCCCTACCAGACATTCCATATTGGTTCTGCAACAGATCAAATGATTTGATCCCACAGCCCTCTACCAAATCTCGTATCACTACAATGCCCCTACTTATCCAATTTCTGAAATCCATCTCCTCGACCCACCACATCAAATCTCTTACCTGGGCAAACTCTGGTATCCTATTCTCCAATCCCCACAACCGTTTTATCCTCCTCCATTCCAGAAATAAATTTCCCAAAATAAAATTATTCTTGCTTCCTACGTTCTTGTAGATTCTACTTGGCATCCAGATCAAGGGGGAGAGAGAGTTGGCAGAAATACTATTACATTCCATTTTATACCAAGGTTCTTTCTTATAATCCTCCTAGGTTTATTTTGAGGCAGAAAGGTACGTTTACCTCCAGTGGCCTGGCAGACAATTTTGTCTAACTCTGACCCAAAACAGAGGGATCTTTTGAAAGGTAAGGAAATTGGAGCATTTTTTAAGCAGAATTTGCATTCCAGTTCTCTAATCATAAAGTATGATGTGCTATAACAGAAGACACTGATCATCTAGATGCCAATTCAACTATCTCCAAGGCAGCATACCAAATATATGAGGTGGACTCTTAATTTAAGCTAGCTAAAATTGAAAATGAAAGAAATACTGCAAATGAGAGCAAGCAAAACTCTAAAACAATTCTATAAGTATATTAATAACAAAAAAGTTAAGGTTAAGGTTGATATTGGTCCTCTTAAGACTGAGACAAGTGAATTAATCAGTGATTATAAGGCTATGACACCCTAAATACATTATTTGCCTCAGAATATACAAAGGAAGCAGCAGTGACAGGCTTCCCTCCCCTTCTCCTGACATCAGCGTCTAGCTAACTGCAAGAGATCCCAGTCAAAGGATCAGCCAGCAGCTCTGCAGCAGAGCCGAAATTCCGTTATTAGAAAATAATTACTTAATTTGAAAGGTCTACAATGTGTGCCTGGTTTGCAAGCACACTTTGTAGACCATTCCCATGAAATTGTCAAGGTTTTGCTGAGCAGCTGTATTCTGCCTATTGATTCTGATGTCTGAGCTAATCCAGTACTCTCCTGTCCACTGCTGCTCTGAGTTTCTGGCTCAGGCTGATCAGCTGACCTCTCTGATTGCTCACCTGACTATTATTAGCCAACCCTCCCAGGGTGTTTAACCCCTTAAGGACCAGCGGTCCTGTAACGTTTCCGTCCCATAAGGACCGCTTTGATCTATGCTGACGTGCCGGTACACGGGACCTGTTGCGTGTATCGTCAACCTGCTTTGGGTCCTAAAAGAGATCACTCCAGTCTTGGAGCTGTCAATTTTAGGCCCCGTTATTACTTACAGTGCTCCCGGTGGAGCGCTGTAAGTAAAAAGTACATGACGTACTATGACCATCATCGGTCATAGTATTTAAGGACCGTGATGGTCATAGTACGTCACGTAGTCCTTAAGGGGTTAAAGCAGCTTGGCTCACTTCCTCATTGTCCTTGTGTTTATTTGCTGACCTGTTGCTGTGAATTTTCCTGCATTCCTGTTTGCAGTGTTCCAGACCCTTGGCTTGTTCCAGACTTCACTGACTTCTGTGCTTCTCACCATTGGCTCGTTCCTGACATCGCGGACTTCTGTGCTTGGCTGAATACCTATCCTGGTTCCTGACCCTGGCTTGTCTATTGATTTATGCTCTGGATCACGATTCTGTTTGTTTATTTCTTTAATAAAGGTGTTTTGCATTTTTACATTTTTGTGTCCTGTCTGGCTCCTGGTCCATAACACACAAGGACCATGAATTCAGAAGGCGCAGGCAATCCACTGAATATTTTTTTCAGGCTGGACCAGGTAGACCAGCGCATGGACCAGTTTGCTGCAGCCCTCCAGGCTTTGTTGCTCCGTACTGAGCATCTGGTTCCACAGCCTCAGCGGTCCTCGGCGCAGGCTGATCCTATAGTTCCTGCCGCTCCCGCTCTGGCTGCCAATGGTGATTCCAGTGTTGCGAGAGGTATGACAGGATCTGCCCCGCTTCCCCAGCGTTATGGGGGTGACCTTAACCAATGCGTAGGATTTCTAAACCAGGTTGGCATCTATCTGGAGATGGTACCACAATCCTTCCCGTCTGATAGGAGTAAGGTGGGCCTCGTGATTTCCTTACTCTTACAGGGCCTTGGTTTGGGCTACTCCCCTTTGGGAGACGCAGAAACCTATTGTATACAATTACATACACATAAAGAGAAATAGCGGTTGCTACTTAATCCCCCAAATTGTTACAAAATATCAACATTGACTTTGACAAAAAGTACCATTTGAAATCAAGCTCACCCGCTACTGTTCAGTCGGCGTCTCCGGAGCAGCTCCCATCAATCTCAGCAAAGATTTCGACATACAGGACGACACAGGAGGGAGGTGCTCAACAGAAAACGCCAATCACTTCAGACCACAGCAATGTAATCAAAAATAAAATTCCATTTATTTATAAATCTTAAAAACAAGGATGATGCTCACTAAGCACACACAGGACCAACAAACACAGTAATGCCTAACGCGTTTCATACGCCAAAGCGCACTTATTCATAGGCATAACATACACAAACAGGTATCAATCTTATATACCCTACCACCCTTCTTAAATCGGCCAATCATTCTCAACCAGATATGCGTCAACCTATACGTCCGGTTACGTGACTATGCTTGTATCAGAAAGGGATGTTTTCCTCTCTTGGTCTTGCGGTTGCGGACGTATCGTATACAATTACCCTGAGTTTATGGCATCCTTTAAAAGGGTATTTGATATACCTGGTCGCTCCACCTCGGCTGCCAAGCACCTAATGTCCATCCAGCAGGGTACTAGGACGGTTTCCGATTATGCCATAGAGTTTCGTACCCTGGCAGCTGAGGTTGGTTGGAATAATGAGGTTCTGGTGGCTGCTTTCTCTAATGGGCTTTCGGATACGGCTAAAGATGAGATTGCAGCCCCGGAGCTTCCCAGTGATTTAGAGGAATTGGTCTCATATTGTATTCTGATTGACTCCCGAATCCGTGACAGACCTTAGGGAGCTCCTGCGGAGGCATCCCATCCGTTTAACTCTGAGCCTTTTGTCCCCACCCGTTCCTCCCTCTCCTCCCGCACCGCCTAGTCTCGAAACCTCAGGCGATGTGGAGCCCATGCAGATTGGGTTCAATCATCTTTCATTTGTGGAAAGGGCCTTGAAGAGGAGGGAGGGCCTGTGCCTTTACTGCGGTAAGGCAGGGCATCTACTGTGAAATTGTCCCACACATCCAGGACGATCGCACCTAAGGTTTTATAGTGGACAGACCTTAGGTGGCGTCTCAGCGTGCCCGGATATTCATACTGATAAACCACTAGTCTCCGTTGGGCTTTCTTGGGGCAAAAGTTCCATTACTTCAGAGGCGCTTATTGACTCCAGTTCAGCGGGCCTCTTTGTTGACAGTGACTTCGCCCAGAAGCACTCCATTCCATTGCAGCTCCGTACCACTCCACTTGTCCTCCAGCTCGGCGATTGATGGTAGACCCCTACAGCCGCCGCAGGTCACCCACGAAACTGCTCCTTTGTCTATGGTTGTAGGGGCCCTCCATCACGAAACCTTACAATTCCAGGTGATCCACTCTCCTCACTATCCTTTGATCCTTGGTTGTCCATGGTTGTGCAAACACAATCCCACGGTCGATTGGGCAAGGGCTGAGGTCATGGCATGGTCACCGAACATCCTCGATATCTTTGTTGCGTGAAGAGTACCAAGAGTTCCGAGATGTATTCGATAAGGGCCGAGCTGGTGAGCTCCCACCTCATCGCCCATATGATTGTACCATTGAACTGCAACCGGGTGCCATAACTCCTCGAGGTCGAGTCTACCCTCTCTCGGGCGGAGAGAGACTTTATTCTAGTGGATGAACCACGTCCAGCGGTATACTACCATCTCCCCAAGATACACAAGTCTCTCTCCACCCCTCCGGGACGACCCATTATCTCGGGTATTGGCTCACTCACATCCAACCTGTCCCAGCTAGTGGACTTCCATCCATTGGATAAGGGATACCCTGAGTGACTGATTAATTGAGCCATAAAAAGAGCTTCCAAGTTAGATAGAAAATCTTTGTTGCAATATAAAAAGACCATGAAGAAGGGAGTGGAGATGATAAATAACAAAAAGGAATTTTGGAATTCAGAAACCAGAGATGGGTAGTGATAATAAATGTGAGAAAACGGGTGATAAAAAAGTTTACAAAAATTATAATCACTTCAGAATGTCCTTCGTGACCAAGTTCAGTTGTGCACACAGGGAGATACAGGATATATCTGGGAAATTTTGGCCCATTTTACAGAAAGATGAGTTTTTGAAAGAAGTGGTTTTAGATGAGCCCAAGACTGTGTATAGAAAAAATAGGACACTGATGAATATGGTGGCCCCAAGTATTTTGAGGGATCTGTCCAATGTGAAGAGGGGAGGGGAGGGGAGTCTCCTCAGGCCACTGCTGTTTGGGTCCACAAATGCAGGAATATCAGGTGCATGACATGTTCATACATCAACCATGGTGTTTCGGAGTTTCGATCAAATCAAACTGGAGAAGTCTTTAAGATCAGATCCCACTTTGATTGTGGGTCTCATTATGTTGTGTACCTGATAGATTGTGTATGCGGAGCCCAATATGTGGATAAGACTGTCCAGACCATTAGACAGAGGTTTGGACAACACCGTTGTAACATTTGTAAGGACTTCAAACTACACAGTGTGTCGAAGCATTGCGAGGAAAAACACAGCAAAGACCCTAGTGTAGTTAAGATTACCCCCATAGAACAGGTCAATCTCCAGGTGGGTATCAATAGAGCCCAGTTCCTCAACACACAGCGAGTCCTTTTGGATTTTTAGGCTTAGAACTTTATATCCAGAAGGACTCAATGAAATGGGGGAGTGCACCTATGACAACTGACTTGGTGGATTTTTACTGTCAATTATAATTCATCATGGAGTTTTTCACAATTGTGTATCTAGGTGTGGTTCACCACTTCTATGTACGTTCAGGGATTTTTGAGATGGACAGATAGTAGCACTATCAGTATCTATTTATATTTATTTACCTAAATGTATTTATGTCCACACTATCATATGTACTCATTTATTTGATAGCGGACCGTAGTCAATTTAGTTAGTCTTTAACACATATAACATGCATATTTCACAACGTCTCACTATATTTACTTATTATCCCTAATAGAATTTAGAGGAGATCCATGTGGATTTGTTTGTTTATTGTAATACAAATAGGGGATCATTCCCAGATCACGTTTCATTACATTTCATATTTTATTTCCTATTTACACCTTTATCCTTTACACATTTATCACTTCACACTTATTCACGCAACAATAAAATAATGTTTTTCCTCTTCATTATACATTTTTTATTTTCATTTCACATTTTATTTTATTCAATATTTTTTATTTTATTTTATTACATTATTTCATTTTTTAGTTTCCACTTAGCTCTGTATAACATGAGTAGTACTTTCGGTTGGCCTTTGTATTACTTTGAGGCGAGTATGTATTAATATATGCCCACCTCTGACGGGATGGGATGCACCCCACTGTATGCTCATTTTCAGCTATATAGGGTTAGTTTTTCCCATTTTATGGAGGTTATCCTCCGTATACACAAGTCTGGGGTAGATTCTCATTGACCATTTGGTTCTTTCCCGCCTCTGGTTCTCACTTTGAGTATAGGTTTGAGATCGGGCACAGTGGAGATGCACATGAAGTGCATCCGTTTATATTTATTTATTTATTTTTCTGCTTGAGATCACCTTGTGTGTACCTTCCGTGTACACGATCGTCATGCCATATTGGGCTCTCACCATCGTTCCAGTTCTGGAGTGATTGGTCAGTACTTGTGATATTGTGATATTGGTCTTTGCAGCTGATATTTTGTATGATCAACATGTATTTAATTCCAATGATTGATGCACATATTTATAGGTAACCCGCGCACTACAAACATGGGGTTAACTATCACTATTATACTGGTGAACTGCATACTTGTTATTCTGTGAATAGCCAGAGTGGCAAACATGGGGTTAACTATCACTCTTATACTGCTGAACTGCACACTTGTAATTCTGTGAATAGCCAGAGTGGCAACCTGCAGTAGGTAGTTGCAATGTCACAGAGTGAGTAATCTTCACGTAATGTCTATGGATTATATGTATGATTTTGGATTAAACATGTATGGAATTTTATTTTTTTGGACTGAATGGGTTAACTCAATTGGGAACTTTGACATTTGAATTTTCATTGACCAGTCATGTAAGTTTCCCAATTGAGCTACTAACATAAAAACTCAGATTGTTTTAGGGGCAGATCAGTTTGTATTTTGACATTTATAATAGCATATTCCTCCTGAAGAAGTTTCAGGTTTGCCACGAAACATGTTGAGGATTTTTAGTATCTTTTAAATACATTTTATACTTCATTCATCTGGTCTGCTGTTCCTTTGGAGATTCACAAGCTGAGATAATATATATTGATCGATCTGGATATATTGATGCGAACTTGCACATTTCTGTTGCGGGAAGAACTAGAATACAAAATCCATGCTGGCCTTTAACTGGTTGTGTGGTATTGCAGCTGGTCAAACATCATCTGTGAGTATTGATTCTCACTTACATTTGAGCCATATACTGTTTTAAAGTGACAGGATAGCTCTCCTTGTTGTTTGTTTCTGTGTTTCCTCTTAAGCCCTGCTGGGAAGTGGTGGTCCCGAAGAGGATTGAGCGTGAGGGATCTGGATATCTGTGTGGAGGCAGTTTAATATCCTCCACTGGCCATATTTGTCATTGTGATTTAAACATCCGTGACAAAATCTCTATGTGAGTTTAATACTGTTTGTATTCATATTCCAATTTTTCAGAGTATTTCTACACTATGAGACTCTCCCCTCTCTTTTTTGTGTTTTTTTGAGTTTACCCTCTGTCTGTTGCAGAGAATAAGGCCATGGAGGAGTATGTTGCGGATGCACTGTCCCGGGGGTTCATCCGCAAGTCCTCCTCTCCCGCTGGGGCCAGATTCTTCTTCATGAAAAAGAGTGGTGAACTGTGACCCTGTTTTGATTATAGGGGGCTCAACAGTATCACAATTAAAAATGCCTACCCTATTCCACTTATTACTGAGTTGTTCGATTCAGTAACATTGTAACACAGTAAATTTGGTTGAATAAAGACACAAGTCAAGTTCAACATGCTCCTCATTCCCCAGTAATTTTATAGCTTTCCTGCTACCAAATAAGTTAGTCTTTATCAGACCTTCCTAATCTGCCTACTAATAAACAATATAACTCTGTATGTTCCCTTTGGAAAGAAATGTATCTAATCTTCTCTTGAATGTATCCATTGTATCTGCCATAACCACCTCCTTGGGCAAAGAATTCCACAACTTAACAGACCTCACTGTAAAAAAACCCTTTCTCTTCTGAAGTCTAAACCTACTTTCCTCTAATCTCAAGAGGTGTCCCCTGGTCATCTGATCAGGCCTTGGAATAAATAGCTCATCGCAGAGAACCTTGTATTGACCTATCATATATTTGTACAATGTGATAAGGTCTCCTTTTAGTAGTCTTTTCACTAGAGTAAATAAGCCAAGTTTGTTTAGTGGTTCCTCATACGTCAAGTCCTCCATTCCCTTAATTAATTTTGTTGCTCTTCGCTGTACTCTCTCTAGCTCTAGTATATCATTTTTCAGAACTGGTGCCCAAAACTGCACTGCATACTCAAGGTGAGGTCTTACCAATGATTTGTACAATGACAAAATAATGTTATCCACTCTTGCAAAGTCTAGATATACTACATCAACTGCCTTGCTATTACCAAGGTTGCTGCTTACTTCCTCATAGAAGCTGAAAAGGTTAGTTTGGCATGATCTATTCTTCACAAAACCATGTTGATTCCTGCTAATGATCTTATTTTTTGTGTTGTAATCCTGAATATAGTCCCTTATTATCCCTTCTAGCAGTTTTACCACTACAGAGGTTAAACTCACAGGTCTATAGTTTCCAGGTTCTGTTTTAGTTCCCTTCTTAAATAGAGGCACTACATTGGCTCTTTGCCAATCTTGTGGCACTGAGCCTGTGGTGAGAGAATCTTTAAAGAGTAAATATAGGGGATTTGCCTTAAAGCGGAACTACCACCGATAAGCAACTTTGTTTCTAATAATTCCCTATCTGGCGCCTGCGTTGTCAGTCCCTTCCGGAGCCGAATGGCTCCTAGCAACGCCTCCTATAACTGTCTGGGTATCACGGTTCCCCGTGCTATACTGTCAATCTGGGCTGTTCTACCTGTGCATTGGAGGATGCTGATTGGCCCGCCCAGGATGTGCCTTTATACACTGGGGCTTGGGCACTTGTGATTTGCCCTTTTGTGGTGTTCCAGTATCTGCGCCTTGTTGCTGTGTTCCAGTCTCCTGTGTACCGACCCGGCTTGCCTGACTCTTCTGTTGATCCTGCTCTGTGTATGACCCGGCTCTGGCTGACGACCCTGCTTCGTGATTGATCCGGTTCTGGCTGATGATCCTGCTCCGTGTATGACTCGGCTCTGACTGACGACCCTGCTCCGTGATTGATCCGGTTCTGGTTGATGATCCTGCTCCGTGTATGACCCGGCTCTGGCTGACGACCTTGCTCCGTGATTGATCCTGTTCTTCGGCTGCTGTTCCTGCTGTGCTCCGGTTCCGGTTATCGCCCCGTTCCAGTCTGCTGTTCCGGTGTACCTGCACGGCCTTGGTCGCGTCCGCGACATTCTGATCATTTGGTGTCTCGCCATTCCTCTCACTGCTCTAGCTGAGATAGAGGTTGCTTTGCCATTCATTGTCTGTTGCTGGTTTCCTGTACAGAACCTGTTAACTCCTGCAGTGCCTCGTAGTCTCAGTCTTGTGCCTCAGTTCTTGCCAAGCATACACATACCCGTTAAGAGCCACTCCACTGTTCCTCTGAAACGCTTCACTACCTTCTGCAGAGCATTGCCGGTCCGGTATTTGGTGTACACCGTGACCGCGCCTGTGGGCACTGTTATCCATTCGCTCTTGCTGGGAAAGATCCGTATGGCACCGAAGGGGTGTCCTGGCTCCGGCCTACAGACGTACAGAGGTTACGCTATCCATCTGCACTATCCAGTGCTTGGCTCTCAGTGCTTGTGCAGTCGCTATCACTATTTGACATCCAAGTGGTGTCAGGGCACTATCCATTGGGCACATGCAGAGTTAACTTCCATTCTCAGTTAAGGGCGGTTCAGGTTCTTGTACTTCAGGTTGGCAATAGCACTTCTCCTTATCCCACGGCAGTGGTATTTACTCAGCTCTGGTACTTGTGCCTTCCTGTTCTATTTGAGAGTGAATTCAGTGCAGACACTTTGCTCCAGCTTTGTTATTCAAGAACTGTGTTCCAGAGACTGCTACTTAGTTCCAGCTTTGTGACTTAAGAACTATTACCCAGAGACTGCTATATATCCTGGGCGTTGGCCAAACTAGGACTGAGTTCTCCTCTTGCACTTGTCAACCCTTTGGGGTTATTGCCTATCTATCCATTGTCCAGTATTATTTGCTGTATTGAATTCACTCTGTTCGTGTTTGCTATTACTGCTATTCCTGTACTGGCCCCTAGGGGCATTGTATTACTCCTTGATTCAATAAACTGTGTTTTTACTTTACACCCTGGTCTGAGTGTCAGAAAACCGTTACAGTACGAAAGGGCCATGACCTCAGACGGGAAGAGTGACAGTAATACACAGAACCTCCACTGGAGGATGGATGTTCACGAGCAACGTCTAGATCAATTGGCTTTGGCCATGCAAACCTTGCTTGAACGTACGGTACATCTCGAGAAACCGAATCTAAATCCGGTGGTCCCCCCAGTCATGACACAGGACAATGCCACTGGGCAATTACTGGCTCCCTCCAGAAGTCTCACGGCGGCGGCGCCGTTACCACTCAGATACGGTGGCGAACCCACACTGTGCAGAGGTTTCCTTAACCAACTAGAGATATTCTTAGAACTCACACCCTATGCTTTTCCAAATGACCGTAGCAAAGTGGGGTTCATGATATCTCTGTTAACTGGTAAAGCGCTGGCATGGGCTAATCCTTTATGGGAGCAGGCCAAACCCTGTACTCTGAATTTTAACGAATTTGTCAGACAGTTTTGCAGAGTGTTTGAGACACCAGGGCGAGCCACCTTGGCAGCTAAGAAATTGATGGTAATTCAGATGGGCGATCGCACTGTGGCCGACTGTGCTGTAGAATTTCGTATTTTAGCTGCAGAAGTGGCCTGGAATAATGAGGCACTCCTGGCAGCCTTTTCACAAGGCCTATCCGACTCCATCAAGGATGAGATCGCTGCCAGGGAGGTACCTACTGACCTAGATGAGTACATAGATTATGTGATACTCATTGACACCCGCATGCGCAAAAGGCGCTTGGCAAAAAGGGCTAGCTCCAAGACCCATGGGCACGAGAGGTCTTTTAACCCACCCTCGCCTCCCATTCCTCCTGATGGGGTACCTGAAACAGGGGAGCCCATGCAGATTGGATATACTAGGTTATCAAAGGAGGAGAGGGCTTATCGCAAAAGACAAGGGTTATGTTTATATTGTGGTAAGAATGGGCACTTACTACGCACATGTCCGGTACGTCCGGGAAACGCACGCACCTAGGGTACCTTGGGGGACAGGCCCTAGGTGGTGTACAGTCGTCCTCAGATCCTTGTTCCACGAAACCCACCATACTGGTGAGTTTTCTTCTGGGTGATCAAGCTGTGGAGGTACTAGCCCTGGTAGATTCTGGCGCAGCAGGCTATTTCATGGACCGGGCATTTGCTGAAAGACACAATATTCCGCTGTCTAAAAGAGATACTCCGCTAGCCATTGAGGCTATTGATGGCAGACCCCTAGAACCAGCACTTATCACCATGGAGACTACTCTCATCACTATGGCTATTGGGGTTCTCCACAAAGAGGGGGTACGTTTCCAAATTATACATTCACCCCACCATGCGGTCATTCTGGGGTACCCTTGGTTGTCGCTGCACAATCCCCAGTTTGACTGGCAAAGATGTGAAATCAAGTCTTGGTCTGAGTACTGCACTAGTCACTGTTTATCTCACCCAGTCAAGATTATGTGTACCTCTCCTTCTGTGCCAGCTGAATACAGCAAGTTCAGTGACGTATTCAGTAAGGGTGAGGCTAGCGCATTGCCGCAGCATCGGCCATATGACTGCGCTATTGATTTGCCCCCGGGAGTTGTGCCACCAAGGGGTAGGACCTACCCATTGTCCGGGGAGGAGACTAGGGCCATGGAGGAATACATCGAGGATGCCCTCAGACGAGGGATTATTCGTAAATCATCCTCTCCGGCAGGTGCAGGGTTCTTTTTTGTGAAAAAGAAAAGTGGCGAATTACGACCATGTATTGACTACCGTGGACTCAATAAGTTGATTGCCAAGAATGCCTACCCCATTCCGCTCATCACAGAATTGTTTGACAGGTTGAAAGGCTCCTCTGTCTTCACGAAACTCGACCTTCGTGCTGCCTACAACCTAATAAGGATAAGGGCTGGTGATGAGTGGAAGACGGAGTTCTCCTCTTGCACTTGTTAACCCTTTGGGGTTATTCCCTATCTATCCATTGTCCAGTATTATTTGCTGTATTGCATTCACTCTGTTCGTGTTTGCTATTACTGCTGTTCCTGTACTGGCCCCTAGGGGCATTGTATTACTCCTTGATTCAATAAACTGTATTTTTATTTTACACCCTGGTCTGAGTGTCAGAAAACCGTTACACTGGGGCTGACAGTGAAGGCGCGCGGACGTCTGCAATGCTCCTGCTGTTTTCCAGGAATTCCTAACTGATGTGCTCCGGGACATGCTCCAACAATGCGTAGTGGTGTACCTGGATGACATTCTGATCCATTCTGCCTCCATGGAAATCCACCACGCAGATGTAGGCAGAGTTCTGCAAAAGTTTGAGTTCCTCTGCAAACAGGTCACCTTCTTGGGATATGTAATCTCAGAGGCTTGTTTCGCTATGGATCCTGAAGTCTCCGCTCCCTCCAAAGTTTCCTTGGTTTCACTGACTACTACAGAAAATGTATCCACAATTTTTCCTCTATGGTGAAACCCCTTACCGACATGACCAAAAAAGATGGTGACTCCCCAACTGGTCGCCAAAGGCCATCAGAGCATTTGAGTAATTGAAAGCCGCTTTTGCAGCAGCACCCATTTTGGCACACCTAAAACCCGAGCTTCCATTTGTACTTGAGTTTGATGCATCTGAGACAGGAACAGGCGCCCTCCTGTCTCAACGTTCTATTGCTGAGAGCCAGTTGCACCCATGTGGGTTTCTCAAAGAAGCTAAGTCCTGCTGAGTGCAATTATGAAATTGGCGACCATGGGTTTATGGCGATAATACTGGCTCTCAAAGAATGGAGGTATTTGCTCGAGGGAACTTCGATGCCAGTACTAATCCTCACAGATCATAAAAACCTTTCCTCCTTGTCTGAATCTAAGAGCGAGTCTCCAAGGTAGGCCAGGTGGGCCTTATTCTTGTCTCGTTTTAATTATGTGGTCTCATACCTGCCAGGTACCAAAAATATCCAGGATGATGCCCTATCCAGACAGTTTTCGGATGCTAAAGAGGAGAGTCCTCCTAGTCCTATTATTCCTCAGGACAGGACAAAGTACTGGCCACCATACGTACCAGCATAACATCTTCCCCTGGGGAGGAAATAAGGGCCGCCCAAGTAGATGCACCTGCCGAGACTCCCTCTGGGTGCTGTTTTGTACCTATTAACATTCGTACTAAGGTAGTTTCTACCTACCATTATACTAAGTCAGCAGGTCATCCCGGAAAGAACCAGCTTCTTTGGTCAGTTTCCCGTCTCTTCTGGTGGCCAGAACTTAACAAATATATTGCTGCTTTTGCCGCTGCCTGTTCAGTCTGTGCGCAGACTAAATCACCCCGTCACCTTCCAGTGGGCCTTCTCCAACCTATACCGAATGGGGAGAAGCCATGGTCACACATTTCCATGGACTTCATTGTCGACCTTCCTTTGTCTTATGGTAATACTGTCATCTTCATGGTCCTTGGCCGATTTTCTAGGATTCATTGCATACCATTTAAAAAACTTCCATCAGCTATAGAGCTGGCTACGGTCTTGGTCAAAGAGGTGTATTGGGGTAGCCAGTTTGTCTTGAGATTCTGGAGGGCATTCTGTGGGCAACTAGGTATTCAATCCTCCTTCGCCTCGGCCTATCACCTGCAGTCGAATAGGGCAGCGGAAAGGGCTAATCAGGCCTTGGAGCAATTTCTACGGTGTTACATCTCAAACCATCAGAACAACTGGTCGGACCTGCTACCTTGGGTGGAGTTTGCTCATAACAGTGCTGCCTTGGCTTCTACCCGGCGCTCCCCTTTCATGGTCATTTATGGGTATCAACCATCCATGATTCCAGATTCCTTCGCTCCTCAGGGGATCCCTGCATTGGAGGATCATCTCCAGCGAATCTGTTCCACATGGGTTCAGGTCCAAGAGTCTTTGCAACGCTCACAACAATCCCAGGAGCTCCAGGCCAATTGTAAAGGCCAACCTGCACCCTCCTATAAGGCCGGGGAGGGAGTCTGGCTGTCCTACAGAAATCTTCACCTCTGAGTGCCCTCTCAGAAACTGGCTCCCTGTTTTGTGGGGCCTTTCAGTATCTTCTGACGTGTGAACTCTGTGGCCTATGCCCTAGACCTTCCTCCCAATATGCGGATACACAATGTGTTCCATGTCTCGCTGCTGAAATCTCTGGTATGTAATCATTTCACTACAGTCACTCTTTGACCTCATTCGGTGCCTGTTGATGGCCATGAGGAGTATGAGGTCCGATCCATAGTTAACTCTCGTAGCTTCAGAGGAAGCCTTCAATATTTGGTCCATTGGAAGGGTTATGGTCCAGAAGAGTGGTCATGGGTTCCAGCCGCAGACATGCATGCCCCCACCCTCCTCCATGCTTTCCATGCACGCTTTCCCCATATACTTGGTCCTGCCTCATGGAGGGGGGGTCGTTGAGGGGGGTGTACTGTCAAGGTTTTGCTGAGCAGCTCTATTCTGCCTATTGATTCTGATGTCTGAGCTAATCCAGTGCTCTGCTATCTACTGCTGCTGTCTTCTGAGTTTCTGGCTCAGACTGATCAGCTGACCTCTCTGATTGCTCTCCTGACTTATCTGCCAACCCTCCCAGGGTATTTAAAGCAGCTTGACTTACTTCATCATTGTCCTTGTGTTTGTTTGTTGACCTATTGCTGTGGATTTTCCTGCATTCCTGTTTGCTGTGCTTCTGACCCTTGGCTTGTTCCTGACATTGCAGACTTCTTTGCTTCTGACTCCAGCTTGGCTGAATACTTGTCCTGGTTCCTGACCCTGGCTTGTCTATTGATTTATGATCTTGGATCATGATTCAGTTTGTTTATTTCTTTAATAAAGGTGTTTTGCATTTTTACCTTTTTGTGTCCTGTCTGGTTCCTGGTCCATAACAGAAATATTTTTTTTCTGATAACAGGATTTCAGCTCTGCTGAAGAGCCTTATCGTGTCACCTGATGTGGATCCCCTTCTGTCAGCTTTACAGCTGACATCAAGAGAAGGGGAGGGAAGGGGGAACTTTGATTGAGAATATCTCTCAAACCATAGTGGTTTGAGAGATGGGGTTTGTGGCAATATGATTATTTTTTAGGCTCTACAAACCTATTAAAACTTTTTTGGGGACATTGCTAACACTTTCATTCCTGCATCCAATGCTTTTTAATTTGTTTATTAATGATTTAGAAGTCGGAACTGAAAGTAGTGTCTCAGTCTTTGCTGATGCACTAAGCTATGCAAGGAAATACATACAGGGCTGGATTTTTTTTCTGTGCAGAAGGATTTAGATAAACTGAGCGAATGGGCAGAAAAGTAGCAGATGACATTTAATGTAGATGAATGTAAGGTTATGAATTTGGGCTGTAGAAACAAAAATGCTAAATATACTCTAAGTGGTAAACAACTTGGACATTCCTGATTAGAAAGATTTAGGAGTACTGATAAACAACAGATTTAACAGCAGTGTGAAGAGTCACTCAGGTGGTACAAAAGCAAATAGGGTACAAGCCTGCATAAAATGAGGTGTAGATGCAAGGGATGCTAATATAATCCACCTCTATATAAATCCTTGGTTAGGCCTAATCTGGAATATGGAGTAGAGTTTTGGGCACCAGTTCTTAAAAAAGACAGTGTTAAACTGGTAAAAGTGCAGAGACATGCAACAAAACTGATAAAGGGATTGGACTAGACAAACTGGGCTTGTTTACATTAGAGATGATAGGTCTGAAGGGTGACAGGATTACCATTTACAAATTCATCCAAGGTCCATACAAAGAACTATCCAATGAATTATTTAAGCAAAGAGCTGAGCTAAAAATGAGTGGTTATCCATTAAGACTAGAGGAAAGACGCTTTTGACTAAAACAAAGGCAGGGAGGTTTTTTTTGTTTTTTTTTTAACAATAAGGATGGTAAAGCTATGGAATTCTTTGCTGTGGGATGTTGTACTTACAGATACTGTAACTGCTTTCAAAAAATGAACGGCTACCTATCTAGCACAGAACAATATTGAGAATTATGACAGACTGCTTCAATGCAGATAGGTTGTTGATCCAGATAACTATCCGCCTGCCATTTGGAGTTAGGAAATATTTTTTTACCCACTTGGGGTCAAATTGGAAATTTATTCAGGGTTTGTTTTTTTTGCTTTCCTCTGGATCAGCAGGGGTGTTTTGGCATGGGCTTGACTTGATGGAAACATGTCTTTTTTCAGCTTCATCAACTATGTTACTATTTTCCTTGGAGGTAGCCTATGAGAGGAAATATATTATCATGAGGCACATTATCATGCAAGGTTTGCAAGCTCTGCATGCCAAGGCTGAAGCAAAGGAAGCTCTCATGCTTTCTAGTAGGATCTTTAAGTGCTGCTGCAGATGGAACAGGAATAGTGGTATGTTTGGATAATCTGGATACAGTAGGGTCAACTATTGGCGGTGTTGACCAAATGTTGACCTTGGATTTAGAAAAGGGTATACTTTAGCACTTTTTTTTTTTAGGAATTACTACAGATTTATCTGGGGTTTCCCACTCTTTCATGACTATCTGATCAAGCTCTTCATGGTAAGGGAATATGACAGTAGATTTTGTTTTACATTTAAAAAGAGACTTGGTAGAAGACTTAAAGGCTTGGTCATCAGAAACTTCCAATACATCCAGGATAGCTTTAATTTAAAGAGTCACTGGATTTTAAATCTGAGTCATCAAAATTGGAACTCTCTCCAAAGGAGGAAGAGGGCTCATAATAGTCACTAGCCAATTTACCATCATCGTCAGAAGAATCCTGAGGGTGAATAAGAAATATTTGTTGAGGGTTTTCTGAATCAAGGTCTCTTAACCCATTGAGTGCCAGAGGGGTATCTGATGAATTGCAATGCAATTGGTACGCAAGTGGTACATGAGGCACTTCTTTAAACTATTTGTCCAAAATCCTATCAAATTTTGCAAGGGAACCAGGTAAGGACTTGAGGCTTGATTCTATTACCAGCTCTAAAAATAAAACAGGCGTTTTTTTGTTTTTTTTTAAGTCAGGTTTTAGTATCCTTTAGTAACCAGCAGTAATTATACTTACCACCAGTCAAAAAAAAGTCCATAGGAAACAACTAAAAACAACGTGCAATTAAGATCCTATTACTCACGCTAAGTATTAGCTCCTATTTTGTGGTTACATTTAAGTCGGAAATTCTGCACCTCAGAGGATGAGGCGTATAAGCCATAACGACAGTTTCAAAACCATCGTTGTTCGAACAAAAGCAGTGCAGAATACAGTATACAGAGTAGAAATTTGCCATAAAGTGCCCCCCTTCTACATATTAACCCCGCCTTTTAAAAGTCAACTTGCAGTGCTTTCCTTCACCACTATAAAGGGATACTAATACTTCATTTTATCTTTATTTTATTTTGTAGGCATTAAAAAACCATGAAGAATGATGTAAGTCTTATCTCTCAAACCTTTATGGTTTAAGAGATATTCACAAGCAAAGTATCCCCCCCCGTTCAGCCAGATCAGAAGGGAGGTGCCCAGGTAGACTGCAGAGAGGGACAATCTTCAATTAAGATAAGGGAAAAAGCTGAAACAATTGTCAAGGGGGGAAGGGCTTTCATTCTTTTCATACAAAGAAGATTGTCCCCTTCTGTTATCTGTCTGGTCTTACAACCAGATTCACATCTGAGAAGAGATGGCTTACACTAGGAAAAAGGGGCGGGAGGGGGAAACTTTGCTTGTGAATATCTCTTAAACCGTAAAGGTTTGAGAGATAAGACATATCATTCTTCATGTTTTTTAATGCCTACAAAATAAAATAAAGTTAAAACGAAGTATTACTATCCCTTTAATTCGACTAATATTGTTCACATTCAACATTTTAACCCTTCCCCTTGAAAATTCGACTACAGTGCTCCCATGACACTTTCACCATTTAAATTTGACAAATATTGTTCACATTCCACATTTTAACCCCTCCCCCTTTAAAATTCAACTACAGTGCTCCCATGACTTTCTTTCACCATTTAAATAAGACAGATAAGACAGATACTGTTCACATTCCACATTTTAACCCTTCCCCTTGAAAATTCGAATTATAGTGTTCCTATGACCTTCTTTCTCCATTTTAATTTGAATAATATTGCTCCCATTCAACATTGTTTACTCCAATTTTACTGCAAAATACAGACTCTGTGTGTCACAGTTATACCTGTACAAGAATGTATAACTTGCTGTGCTAAGTGTGTAGTCGAATTTTCAAGGGGAAGGGTAAAAATGTCGAATGTATAGTATTTGTCGAATTAATGTGGTGAAAGAAAGCACTGTAAGTCAAAGTTTGAAGGGGAAGGGTTAAAATGTGGAATGTGAACAATATTAGTCGAATTAAAGTGGTAAAAGAAAGCACTGCAAGTCGACTTTTAAAAGGTGGGTTAATATGTCGAAGGGGGCGCTCTATGTCGGATTTTGCTAATGAGGGGAACACATCTAACACCGAACTTGATCTTTCTGTCATCAAATGTACACCTTTTTCCTTGGACGTTGACATTTTGCACATTTTTTTTAGGCAATAGTCGAATAAAAGCAGACAGCGCCAGTTTTGTTAGTTCTCTGAAACGTGCTGCCTACGCCAGTTTTGTTTTACTGTGGTTCTGCAATAGAATACCGACATAACATGTTTGCAAAATTTGCGTTGCTTGTTTTTCTTGTAATGCCGATTTTAGCACTAGTAATAGAATCGAGCCTTCAGTCCACTCTGGTTCAAGAATGGGGGGGGGATCAATAGATGTGGAAGCCCTGTTAGCCTCTAAGTCCATACATTTAGGACACACAGACATATTGTTGCATTGTTTACATGTAGAAAAATTACTTTTATTGCTCTTAGTTTTCTTCTCATCTTTGTCTGTCATTTTAAAAGAATGAAGGAAGAGAATAATTTAAATCTCAATGTTAGCAGAGAGAGTCCTGATTAAGAACGAGTTCAACTTCCTTAGAATAATGGTAACCAATAACATCAATGTCCCAAAGGGACTTAGCCTGAATAAACACTTGTAGTTCAACAACAGTAGTGTTATAGTGTGTCAGCAAAGGCATTACCACTGATGTTTGAATAATGGACAGACTTAAATCCTCACATAAAACACCCAAAGTAAGGAACAGACCTTGGCCCCAAAGGAGCTAGCAGTGAAGGGGTTAAACCTTAGAATGATAAAGAATAGCACTGCTCCTCCAGATTCAGCTCAAAATGGGTGGCCAAATAACTCTAACATCAACAACAATATTGAGTGCCCTGCGGTATAACCTGGACAATCTCGTTTTCCACTCAGAAGTGTCACGTAGACGGACTAGGCTGACGGGAGTAACCCTGAGCAGACAATACGGACAAAAGTCAGAATCCTTGAACAAGAAATCGGGGAGCAAGATGCTGGGGTGCAACGCTAGGGTATGTAGCTTGAGTATGGTGGTTTCCCAGGAGTTGTGCTGCAGCCTAGCCGTATAAAGTTGCTAGCCGCAAAGCTAGATTAGCCCCCTCCAGTTGATCCAGAAAAGATCCCTTAGAGACAAACTATACTACCCGATCCCCAGGGAAGAACAATCTCCAAAAGGATACTAACAGGGTACTCACTCAGACTAGGCAGGAGGCAGGAACCAGAGGACCAGAGTGCAGGACTAGACTGAAGATAGGTCCGGGCAGGCAGGGTCATACACAATAATTTGGCATTACTGGCTGAGGCAGAAGAATGGTCACAGACAGGCAGGGTCATACACAGTAATCTGGCAGTACTGGGCTGAGGCAGAAAAATGGTCACAGACAGACAGGGTCATACACAGTAATCTGGCAGTACTGGGCTGAGACAGAAGAATGGTCACAGACAGGCAGGGTCTTACACAGTAATCAGGAATGCTGGGCAGAGGGATAGCTGCTAACTGGCTGGTTCATAACCAGGAATCAGGAAAAGCTACTTACTACTAAGGCTGACTGCTAACAGAGCAAGGGACGCTATACTAACGTGTCCGACACCGGGAGTAGCCTCAATATGAAGCCACAAGCTGGAAGAGATGAGACGGCGTGCCTAGCAATGAGAAGACAGCTGACCCGTTGCTAGGAATGACGCCGCGGCCCGACGGAGCATGGAAGAAGCTGCGATCGAGTGGCAGACAGCAGCTCCAACGTAACAAGAAGTTGTAGAGAAGCTGCTATCAGGAGAATCTCCAGAGCTGCTGGAAGTAATGGCTGCCAGTCTGTGAGGTAACTTGTGTGCTCGCTTTCCCTAGCATGCGGATGCTTAAGCGACAAATTTAACGGAGGAGAAGGAAACCAGCAATGTCTCAGAAAGGCATAGTGCTCTGTGTGGAAAACACAAAGCACTATGCAGTGAGGTAAATTTAGTTGTAATTAAAGAATAAATATAATAAATTATAATATAAATAGAATTAGAAAATGAAATTGAAATAAATGAATCAATATTTTTTTTCTATTATTAATACCAAATAAATACAATTAAAATAAACCTGTATGGGTCCCACGAAGATCGCCTGCTAAATAAAAAGCTTCTCCTCCCCTTAACAGCCAAAGGCTGAATTCAGGCCTCTGTGATTCAGAAAGCAAGCTATTGCAAAGAAAGGAATCTAGAAATCAAACAGTTAAATAGGTGGACTCTCCTCACAAAGTGTGGGACCTCAGAAGCTTTGAGGATAAACTTAAAATAACAAATGTGCTAACGAAGATTTCTTCAGAAGAGAAGTTGCGCTGAACCTATTCAAAAAGGACACCCTAAAAAAAAAATAAGGGTAGTTATGCAGAAGGAGGGGTTAGCAGCTAGGAAGTGGGAGGAGTCTTTTTTGTTTAGCGTGCCCTACCAAGTTCCCTGCACTAACTCACTTGTTGTTGATTTCATTTTTGCATTTATTTATCATTTTAAGAATTTGGCTTGAGTATTGTAGATATGTTATCCTAACTGAATAGTTTTTATGCTGTGAGTATTAGCCAAATAAACTGATTCTTGATTGGAAAGAAACATTTTGTGAATAATAGTATTTCAGGTTAAGAAGTGATTTAACACAGAGATCCAATGGAGCACCAATTTTTTTATCCATTTACTGAGAGGACGTTTCGCTAAAAGAATACAAAACCAGCAGCATGGAGGTCAAAATACCAATAAATAATACTCATGAGATCAGTAATAACAAGTGATTAGACTGTGCATAATTTTTTTTCTCCTAAAATAATTAGGTATGATATGTATGGTGTTTACACATAACTGTCACTGCAAGTGATGTTTGACTATAACCAGCAACAACTCCATACAAATATATGCAGAAATGCAGGGGTTAAATTTACATTGACCTTATAAAGTCTTTGGGAAAATCTTGAGGCTGATGTACTGTGAAGAATTAGAAAGATTCTGGAGCAGACCAGTTACATCCTATATATATCCTATAGGTCAAATACAAATTCCCAACATTCTCATTGATTTAAAGTGGAACTTTCACCTTGATTAAAGTTTGTATATTCGAAAACTGCAATAAAACTTCCTGTGTTAAGTCCAGCAAATGTACAGTTCAGGAGATATCACAGTTCTTTCATATGCTAACGTATGCTAATTGTGGCACCCATTAGGCATCAGTGATATTTTCATATGCTAATTAAGCTTATCAATGATGTTTCATATGTAATGAAGCATTTTCAGTGACTTGTCATATACTAATGAAGCTCTGTGCAGTACTAGGAAGTGTTCACTTTCACTTTGCCCAGAAACAAAGAGTGTGACTATCTCCTAAACTATACATCTGCTGGACTTTTGGCTAACATGACATATAGGCAGTTTTTAATCCAGTTTTCAAATAAGCAAACTTGAATTAAGGTGAAAGTTCCACTTACACCTTTTGAGTGCCACAATTCATTGCATACCCCTCTGGATTGCAAAGGGTGAAATTGAGCTTTTAACCCTCTGACTGCTAGAGAGTTCTACATTGCATTGTAAAGCAAGTCACTGACGACATCTGTAGCATTCAAGGAGTCAAAAGCCCCAACCGCATCCCCTACGATGCAGTTGGTCTACTTCAGCATTGTTCCAGTTTTTCTTAGTACTTCAGCCTATATAAGTTTTATACATGTATATACATGACTTTTCTCCTTTTCCTTCAGACTGATTAATTGGGATCCATAACAGGAACAGATTTCCAGGTACTCAAAGTAATTGCAAAATCAGGATGCCAGTGGGCTAAGAGACCCAGAAGCCCAGAGAAAGTATAACATTGTTTCTGCGTCCATGTCTTCCATGGTGCTGGAGGACAGGAAAAGAAGGATGCATTAGCATTCATACCAGAGTATATTCAAAAACATCTCATTCCTGAAACAGATCAGCAAAATGGAAAAATATAATTATTTAACTCAGGGCTGTCCAAGATCAGTCCTCAAGGGCAACCAACAGGCCAGGATTTAAAGGGTTAGTAATGCCGAAATTTAAGTCTATTAAATATTGTAGATGTTAAAAAATAAAGTATAAGAAGAAAGTCCTATCTCTCCCTTTATGGTTTGAGAGCTATTCACCAATAACCTTCTCCCCTCCCTCATGTCAGCTCTAAAGCTGACATAAGGAGATTAGTGTCGTGTGACTCAAGGCGGCTCTTCAGCAGAGCCGAAATAGCGAAATTTAAAAAGAATTTCTTAATTGGAACAGTCTACAAAGTGTGCTTGCAAACCAGGCACACTTTGTAGACTGTTCCAGTGAAGTAATTCTTTTTAATTTTTGCTATTTCGGCTCTGCTGAAGAGCCACCACCTGGTCCCACGACCAGGATCTCCTGCTGTCAGTAGAGCGCTGAAGTCAGGAGAAGTGTGTGTGTGGGGGGGAACCATAAAGGTTTGTGAGATAGGACTTTCTTCATATATTTTTTTTTTTTTTTTTTTAACATCTACAATGTTTAACAGACTTTCGCCATTACTAACCCTTTAAGGATTTGCCTGATTAAGCACAGGTGAGTCAGTCAAAATAAATATGCCAATGATTAACTCACCTGTGCTAAATCAGGGAAATCCTTAAATGCTGGCATGTTGGTGGCTCTTAAGAACTGAACTTGCATAGCCCTGAATTAATTTATACATAACTAATATTGGAAAATTATTGTTAAAAAGCAAAGGGACTAATCTAGACATCTGTACCCTATCTAATTGTTGCCGGGGCACATTCCAGCTTGCCACCTCCTAAATATAGACTAACTAGTCCAAATGCTCTACAATATAATTGCTCCAGGGGTTAACTACAAAGTATACAGAGTATCAGTAGCTTAAAAAAAGGACCCTCCACATTGTTCACTGCTATTAAAGAAAATAGAGCCAACCGATGAATCCATGTATATTCAAAACAACATGTAACATGTATATATATTGGAAGCAGCATCAGAGTCTAAAAAAATCCCGAATATTGCCTATGCAGCGCTTAAAAAATCATTATAGCCACAAAATCAATAATTTGCTCATTCTAATTCTCTAGTAGTACAGAGAAGCAAAATGAGGAGGAAACTTGGGTCACACAAAATTTGACCTTAGCCCATAAAATAACCAAAAAAGAAAATTAGAGCTTAGAAAGCATTTTTAGCATTCTGACACACCTTTCACCCATTCAGCTTGATCACAGAATAACAAAGCCCTCCGCATAATACGCCACTATTTAAATTATCAAAGAGCCCTCCCCAGTGATGTCACTGGGTGCTCTTATCCTATAGATTTTGGGAATATCCTTCAATGCTCAAATGCTTATATACAAAGAAACAAATGTATCAGTGAATATAGGAAGCAGCATATCACATAGACAAGAGACACTAATCAACACAATAGAATAATAAAGCAAAGTGCAATCCCTAAGATACCACAATTGTATATATGAAAAAATGAAATAACATTGTTATAAAATAACTATATCAAAATAATTCACTATCCTAAGAAGTTTTAAATCATGTCTCCTTAAAATATATATATATATATATATATATATATATATATATATATATATATATATATACACACATACATACAAATGGCAGCACATACTTCACATGTAATAACTCAGTTTCAAACACAAGAAGCAAAAACATGAATTTTGCATTTGCAAATAATAGGTTATAAACTGAACATTAAATACTGTAGGATAATACATTGAGCTTTTTAAAAAAATTCTATAAAATAATTACACACACACACACACACATATATATATATATATATATATATATATATATACACACACACACACACAACACACACAGTACTGTGCAAAAGTGTTAGGCAGGTGTGAAAAAATGCTGTAAAGTAAGAATGCTTTCAAAAGTAGACATGTTAATAGTTTATTTTTTATCATTGAACAAAGTGGGAGTGAGTGAACAGAAGGAAAATCTAAATCAAATCAATATTTGGTGTGACCACCCTTTTCCTTAAAAACAGCATAAATTTTTCTACATCACTTGCAAAAGCCAGGTGTTTTGTAGGCATATAGGGTCAGATTTAAAGGCAGCTGTTAGCAAAAAAAAAAAAACAGACGGGTGTTTTTAAAGTACAGTAAGCCATTTAACCCCTTAACAACTCTTTACGGTCATAGCACGTCATGGGTTGTTTTGACTTAACGACCCATGACATGCTATGACCGTCATGGAATTCTGGGCTCCCTCCGCGGTTGCATGCCATTCGGGGAGTATGGAATCCGATGAAAAAAAAAAAAAAATGCTTCGTGGTCCTTTAGTGACCGCAACGTGCCTGTGCGGCTGGTCGTTAAGGGGTTAAAGGTCCGTCTTATGAACAGCTAACAGCAGTTCCACAATCAATACGGCCGATATTCTTACATCCATTGAGTCCTATAGAACAAGGCTCTACAAAGCCATTTAAAGGAGAGAGGTACTACTAACAGAAAAAACAATACATTTAATGGACAAAAGT
Source organism: Rhinophrynus dorsalis (assembly GCA_037306005.1). Lineage (NCBI taxonomy): Eukaryota > Metazoa > Chordata > Amphibia > Anura > Rhinophrynidae > Rhinophrynus > Rhinophrynus dorsalis. Next base: position 172,805,093 of record CM074724.1, read on the forward strand.
TAAGACCCAATTTTGTTAGCCGTAAAACACATACCAGCAAAAAAAGCACCACTGTTGATAAAATAAAACAGAGAAACAGCAGTCCACATAACATATAGCACAAGTATGCCAATGGCAAAATGAACCCTTGCACAGTCAAAATAAGACACAAACAATGCCCATACCCCACAAATAACGGTCGTGCACAACACAAAACCCAGTAACCCCACAGGGACAAGACCTTCAAAAAGCAGACCAACACAAGACATCACAATATAGCATAGAACAATGGGGCTCACCACACAACATGGACACCTGTCAATACAAAACAAGCTCACCTGTGCAACATCATCAGCCGATCGAGACACAACCTGCACCGCCAAACGTCACACTCGTACCTGACAGCAGCATAGCAATCAGAACACAGCAGATTTTAAACTACAAACTCCTTCCCATTGGTCATCACTCACCTCATGACCACACCTGGAAAATGCCCTACCACTGTCTGAAACAGACAGCTCACCATACTCACATGTGGCTTGTTTTCCACTCAGGGAGAGATAGAGGTAGCGAGACAGAGCGAGATAGAGCGCATGCACACGAGAGAGAGTGTACAAGTATGTTTGCATACTTATTGATGCGAAGACTGCGAGGGCTAGGGAACACCAGTAACTCCCAAGCACACCTGTTCGACAGTCTTCACCTATTGCAAGTGGGGAGGCTCTGGCTGAAGAGCCACACAGGAGCCCATCCCCACTTGGAGGAGAACACCTGCCTGCTAATCCCCAGCTGCTGCAACAGGATGCTCCCCAGCTGCCACAGAGAACCCTGGAGCAGCGTAAGGTTTACAGACGACCACCAAGGCCCAGAATATACCACCCAAGGGTGATGCTCCTGGGAATGACCAACGATAGGTGATAGATCTCTACAAGTTGACGTCACATAGCATCATTGCCCTATATGAGGTCATCAAAGATGAGGTTAATCCAATATACATCCACCACCATGCCCTCTCTGGCTTGTAGAAACTGATGTGTGCAATACATTGCGTGGCAAGTGGAGCCTTTCAATCAACAGAAAGTTATGCATCATGCATGTCACAGTCCACATTTTCAAAGATACCAACATGGAGTGGACACATCTAAAACAAGGGGGAGAGTCACTAAGCTGTGATAAAGCGGTGATAAAGTGGCGATAAAGCGGAGATGGCTACTCCAGTTATATCACTTCTCCAATTTCTAGGTTATTCTATGGAGCCTCCAAAGTTGAACAAAACTTAGTGAATAGGCTCCACAGAATAACATAGGAATTGGAGAAGTGATAAACTGGAGAAGTAATCTCCACTTTATCATTGCTTAGTGAATCTCCCTCCAGGACTTGTACGCAAGGGGAGGCATTCTCAGGGTCATGGGTGCAATAGATTGCACCCATGTACATATCAAAGCAACAACACATGAGGGACAATTATTTATCAACAGGAAGAACTTCCACTCCATGAATGTGCAGATGGTGCGTGACTCCAACATCAGGATCACAAATGTCTGTGCAAAATTTCCTGGGAGCTGTCACGATTCCTACATTCTCCAACACTCATCTGTACACAGAGAATTTGAGAATGGAACGTATACAGGGGGCTGGCTTGTGGGCGAGTTAACAATACAAAATCACACCACATCCGCAGGTGTTCACACAACACTGCTCAACATGCTCATGACTCACACATAGTACATCCACCTCATACAACATCCACGCAACATGTGTTCCCTGTTTCATCATGTCACTTACTTTCCACAGGTGATTCTGGCTATAGCTGTAAATCTTGGCTCCTTACTCCAGTCAGAAATCCACAAACCGATGCCCAGGAGCTCTACAATGTGGCTCATGTAAGAATGAGAAACACTATTGAGCTCACATTCGGCCTGTTAAAAAGTAGATTTTGATATCTGGATCTCTTGGGGGAGCATTACAATATGCACCAGGCAAGGCTTGCAACATAATCCTGGCATGTGCAATCCTTCATAACATTGCAGTGGACACCATATTATTGGACCATTTCCAGTTCCCACCCATACTTGATGTTTCTGTGGAGATTGTCCAGGATGAGAAGATCCTAAGAGGGGCACAGATACGAGACTTGCGGATCAGGAACCACATCAGCTGTGAGTATAACACAGGCATTCACCCAATCCATGTATGTCCACGATCAGTCCTGTGAATCTGTGCAAACACACTAACCACACCACACATGATATTCTGTTTCACCCCACAGGATCAATGACACTCACAGCCCTTACACTGGCAGCAGTATGGAACCTACACATCATCCATTCCATGGACGTGTCATATTCTGGCTGAGGATTCCAATAACATCTCACATTCTTCCATCCATGTTGACATTGCTATTTCAAGGATATCATGCATCTCCCCATGCAAATCAAGGTACAACACATTACCCATGTTCATCATATTCCAGGGTTCAATTGGCAGCAACTAACATGAATTGCCATGATCATAGCCATAGCAGCCATGGTACCCTTGTAGTGAAAGGGTGTTATCCAATGCAATGGATAACACTCTGTCACATCAGGGGTTAAAGGGCCATTAGAGTGAACATGAGAGCTGTAGTTTGGTATAGCTGAAAGGAGCAACAGAGGGATGGATCTACAGTGGTAGTGTGTTATCAGGTCTCAAGGGAGTTTCACTCTGACATTGTCAGCCCAAAATCTTTGTTTCATGGAACTCTAATGACATACTTGGTGGTGCACTGATTTACTCATAATGGGTTACAGATGAATACACAACACATTACAAAGAAATGGTTTATGTACTCCCCTGTAAAGGAAATGATTTATAGGATATGGTGGTGTAGGTGTTGCATGACCATCAGTTCTAGGGTGTTATTCCAAATCCTGTCATCCTGTTCCAAACGTATCCATAGCATGACCCATCCTGGAACAGATTATTTTCCATCTGTCTCTACTGAAGCCTTGACAAAACTTCCATGAAGCTCACCCCTTGATGTTTCAAGTGCTTGTGTTGGTGATGCAATGTTTAATCTGATGTTCACAGCAACCTCTACTGGAAGATTCACATATCCACAGAAGACCCAAATCTATGTATTGACTTACATCCGGGTATCAAACCTGTACAGTAAGAATGCTCATCCTCAGAGTTTCAATACCTTCAATATACATGAGCAGTTCTGTTGTGTTTCTACAGTATCCTTTTCTTAGTTTACATGTACTTTTTGTGTGCTCATACAAGTGTTCAATGCACATAGGTAATATTCAAAACAAATATAGGTTTTAATGTAGTGTTAGACACATTAAAGGAGAACCATCACTATTCAATATTTTTCTGTTAAATTAAATGTTGGATTAGACTTCTCTCAATGTGGAACCCTACATAGGCAGGCATGACCTTCATCACAGGAGTCCACTGGTTGTTTGACCATGAGTGGACTTCATGATGTATTGATACAAGGAGATGATGGCAGTGATACACTAAGGTGTGTTGTGAGTAATAACAAGGTGATAGAGGGGACATAACTTCCCCAGTGATCTCATGTCCACAGTTCCCATGTTGCTCAATGAAGCCAATGTTCTTTGATTGCTTTGGTTTCACTTATCTCAGTACATAGGCTACATTAACAAACAGACTAACCGGAGAAGTGATAGCACTTGTCAAGTGAGTTTCAACCTTATGAAACCATTAACACAACTTACTGGATAACCCAGTGACCACCCTAAGATTTCAATGTGTGTGCTGTTAGTTTCACAGTCAAAGTGTGAATCACAGCCTTTTTGGCTTCATGTTATACCTATCTTGCCTGTTATTTAGCCAAGTCAAATAGCTGTTTGGATAACCCCTATAAACCACAACAATTAATGCAACTTAATATTCACAGTGTGGCACCTATTGTTATGCTAAGGGGTAGGTGTCAGATGTTCAAATTCAACCCATATCAAGGCCATCCAACACTGTCATGTTGTTTGGCTCCAGTGGTGGATTGTAAGTTGTATTTGAACAACGTTGTATGTGTGCAAACCTATGTTAAAACATTGTACAACCACGTAACCTGGGCAGAAGTTGTGTTCACTGAACTACTTTGCAATGCATTGGAGACATCCTTGCCACTTTATCTATCAGTAACCACAAACCTTTTCAGTCAGGATTAAAATTCATATTTTTTTGTGGGGGGATAACAAGTTGGGCTCTTTTTTTTTTTATTTTTTTTTTGGGGGGGGGGGGGCTTTGGACTGGATGCCAAAAGTGGATGTCCTGGTTGACTGCCTGGTCGTCCTTGGAACCCTTGCTGTTGGTTCACGGGTCACACCGGAGGAGAGGAAGAGGTGGGTGCAGTCGACCTCTCTGTGAATTGCTGCTCCTTCTCCACATGCAGGTTTTCCCTATGGTGCAGTTCCCTTTGTTCCACCAGCAATTGCGCCATCATATCCATCATCCCTATACGGCACTGGTGCATCTCAGCAGTCAGCACTGTATTTTGTGCCTCTAGGGAATGAAGGGTGCCTGTGCTCCTCCTGGAGTCCTGTTGCAAACTCCTCAGGTAGCTGCCTCCTCTGGATAACCAGGCATTCCCTCTCCATCCCTCTGCTGGAAGAGGAAGTGCCTGGTGATGCTGCCTCGCCTACGTCCTTCTGCTGTTCTGGTGGAGTGGCTGCTGCTGATTCTGGTGGAGAGGCTGCTGCTGGTGAAGGCTGTCCCCCCACCACATCCAAGGACTCCGAGCTGACCACAGATCTCTTTGGTGGTGGTGTAAGTTCGTCCCTTGGTTGAGGGCGCTGGGGCTCCCCAATCAGGTCCAGGTGTCCAGTGGCCATGGGTCATACTGTGGCCACTGGTAGCTGAGTCCCTCCCACCTTGGATTATACCTAGGGTCATGCTGGGGATCTATCCAGGACAGCAGCTGTCATCTGCTTGCAGCACTGTATGTCCCAAATTATGGTGTGGGCACAGTTTCCAGCATCCAGTGCCTTCCTGGTGGTGGTGGTACACTGTAATACCATCCAGAGGTGGATGGCTGCATCCACTTTTCCAGGTGGGGATAGTGGAGATGGCGATCACCCGCTTGTCCCCTCCTCTTGCGCCACAAGTGGAAACTCCTGACTGGGGCATGACTCTGCCTCCTCCTCCTCCATGGCCTCCTGCTGTGCTGCAGGCCTGTATGTTGTGTGGAGAAAAGACATGGTGTGCATAGTAATGTAAGCGATGACAAAATTAATGCAAGATGATGTAATTGACATGTGAATCTCTGAGTGTCATGATGGTATCCTATGCAATGCTTTGCGATGCATAGGATACCATCCTGTCAATTACAGATTGATGAACTTGACAGGATACTGTACATGAAGTCTGTTCAAGTTCAGTCCTCAAGGCCACCAGCCAGATCAGTAGTGAAGGATTGCTCAGATTTAGTCCTGTTCAGTAGCTCCATCTTTTTGAGTGACCCAGCCATGCTTAATCAGTGATATCCCTCAATCATGGTCTGTTGGTGAGCAACCTACAGTGATTAATATTTTCTTCCCATGTGTGTCCTGCAAATAGAGGATGATGTAAAATCCATCCATGTCATCACCACTCATGAGGATCCATGTGAGAACCACATTTATGATATGACAGTTCAACTGAGAGCAAATGATTGCATACACAACACAAAGGCCTACTTGGCCATCATTTATTTAACCCCTTAACAACCAGCCGATCGGCACAGCGCAGTCAGTTAAGGACCATGGAGCTTTTTTTTTAAATTTCTTTCTTCCGCTTCCGGACTCCCCGAACGGTGTGCAGCCACGGGGGGGGGGGGAGTTAGTCTCAGTGGAACTATGATGTGTGACCTGATCAATCTTTATTGAGATTCATTGAGCGGTGATGAAGGCTTGATTAAGTGGATGTGAAGTGGAGATTATGACTTCTCCAGTGATATAATTTCACCATTTCCTATGTTTTTCTATGGAGTCTATACAATGAGAACTCAAAAACTTGAAATATGTTGTTGAATTGTCTCCATAGACTAACATAAGAACTGGTGAAGAGATGGTTTGGAAGGGTTAACTTCACTTCATCATCTCTTTCACTGCTAAGTGAATGTCCCCTGTGGAGCATTTAATTGTAACCCTCTCGACTTGTCTTTGATGTCTTTTGACCCTTTGAGTACCGGAGGGGTTGTCAATGCATTGTGGAGAGATGCGTTGATGATCCCTCTAGCACTCAAGGGGTTATGTGCTGACTTCCCTGTGGGTACATGGGTGATATTGGAGGAACAGTAATGATCTTAAACAGACAACATTTTGTGAAGCATGGTTTGTGTGAATTGTGTCTAATCAGCACATCAACAGGATGGTTGAACTGGGACTTGGACAGGATTTGGCCTGATTGAACTTTCTGCTTGTATTGTGTCTTTGTTTGAACCCTCAGTGTGCTGTGGTGGTGCAGTTGTATGGATCAATGATGGCCATGTGTTGAGGTATGACTGTGTTTGTGTGTGATTATTGTGTTGGGTGATGTGGTGTGTGGTTATGTGATGATGCACTTACTGGTAGTGTAGAGGCTGCTTTCTTCCCCAGTGTCCAATCCTCCAGAGACCCCCTCAACAGCCATGGCTGACAGGCTTTGCTGCAGCATCTCCTCCCAGCTGCTGAAGGTGATGTGGGCAGGGTGACCACCTCTGGTGTCTCGGACGTACAGGGCAACCTCCCCCATCTTCTTGACCACTCTCTTGCACTCGCCCCATCTTCTCTTGACGGAGTCCATGGTTCATCTGCAGGTGGCCACTGCATTCACCCTGCTGCAGACTTGACTCCAGGCGGCCTTCCTCCTTGCAGCCAGGCCAGGGATCCTCTCCCACGGAAAGAGGATGCACTCCCTCTCTAAGATAGCCTCCATGAGGGCCCTGTTCTCCTCACCAGTGTAGCAAAGATCCATGAGCCCCTCCTCCTCAGCCCTGGCCTGCGAAGTGTCAGAACTGTGGCCAGAATGTCCTGCCTGCTCTGCCCCTGACTGTGTATGGTGTGCCCCGATAGGTACCCCTCTTCCCACTGACATTTCTCTCCCTGTCCCCCGTGTGCCTCTTCTAGGCCGGGTCCCCCTCCGCCCCAGGGAGCTCTGTCTCCCACTCCTACCCTGACCAGGGATGCCCTCCTGACCTTCCTCCTCTTCTACTACTCTCTCCATCCCTCTCTCCTGTCCTCCTCTCTCTGCCATCACGCAGACACTCACATCCAGGCACTCACACAAGCCCTAACAGACACACTCGATCTCACTCACTCTCTAGAACTCACTGATTCACACTATCAAAATAAAATATAAATATATGTGGTGTGTGATAAACCAAAAAAGAATGTGTGTATGTTTGTATTTGTATGGGTGTATGGAATATGTGCAAAAGTATGATATGTGTATATTTACATGCAAACCTCTCCAAATTCCTTCTACCTTGCTCCTCTATATGCACCTCTCTCTATCACTAGCCTCCGCTCCTGAGTCTTGTGCTCTAGCTCGCCAAAATATGAAACACAGACAAGGTGTGACCATTATTTTTGTATATATATAGGTGTATTTGAACATATTTGCCATTTTGGGGTCTTGGGATTGGCTGTGGATTTGAATTTGTTTGTGCATCAGTCAGGATTGTTAGTCAATGCTGGCCGTTATGTTTCAACTTGACTTAAGATATGTTTTATCGGCTGATTAGAACGCACTGTGATGTGAAAAAAGGTGCGACAGAGGATTTTGTGTTACGTGTATTTGTTGGGCCTGCTTGTTAGCTATTCTTATAGACTACCTGTCGAATACGATGTAAATCATGTATTATTTGTGGCCAATTTGCCTTTTTACATTAACGGTGTTTTTAGCGCAAACCTTTAAATCTTGTCCATAGTCTGGTGTATGATTAAAAAATTATACCAGGGGGTGGAGCTAGCTGCCTGAAGCAGCAGGCGTGTTTTGCTATGGCTCCGGCCGAGACACTGTTTTTTCTCTAAATACAGCTGTTCTTATGCCGAGTATTTTCTTTACCTACTAAACGGAGGTCTTTATTATTACTTTCCTGGAGGTGTGTACCAAAGAAAAGGTTTAAATAGCGTACAGGAGAAGCTTGTTACCCCTATCTTATCCTGCTGCTTCATACGGGCCTGAGGGCAAGGTGAGCTACTATGGCGGTTGACTCTCCTTTGTCGTTGGACAATCTCATGCACTTGCCAACCAGGGAATACCTTATGGCCTTGGTCTGGGAAATCAAAGCTATCATACGTGAAGTGGTGTCAGATATGGAAATGGAATGCGGGCAGTTGAGCCGACCTATCTCTAAACTGAAGCGTGAAACCGAGGTCCTCGCTACTCAGAACGCAAGCTTAGGAAACAAGCTGTCCTGACCTGCAGGGTTCCCAGATACGCTTTTGGAGTACAATTTTGGATGCAAGGAGGGGGCCCAGGATTATCATGAAACTCATGTTTCAGGTTTGACAAGCCAGGAATGGAGTGCTATAACGTACCTTCGCACTATGCCGACATCGGTTACTGAGAGACTTACACCAAAGGATATACTGCAACTCTGCCTGGAGTCCCTGCCACGTACTACTCGAGCGATGGTGAATGCCTTGTCACTGTGGCTAGTGCTTGCCCTTAGGCCATCTTACTCAGAGACAACGAGGCTTGGATGGGATGTCTTAACCTGGGATCGATACTCTGCTATGTAACTACACTATGTTGACACCTTTTCTGCTCTTTGATGCAATTTAAGTGTGTTTTGTGGATGTAGTTTGCTCCTTCGGGATGGCAGTGATTATGGTTGCTATGAAGGTACTTGCTGTGTTTCTTTAACTACAATATGGATCAATATCTACAATCCTGGGAATTATTTGCTCACAATGTACTGTGTGGACTGTGCACCCTCAAGAGGGGTTTTGAACTACTTTGTGCTCCAGGAAGATGTTGTTGAAATCGCAGGGGAGCCCACTTGGGCCTGGAGGGCTGGCAGTGGTTTGGGACCTTACATTGTACACTATATGGTGTATGATGACACTCCACTAAGGCTTTCAACATAGGATCCTGGGAATTCACTTAATTAAGGGTGCCCTATCCAACATTATTGTATATTTCAGACACACTTAGAATTGTCGCAATCTTAGTTGTCCCTATCTACCGTCCTCACTCCTGTTCTTGCCAATCTGTTTTAGGGTATATCCGCATGCTTTATCACATTGTGTAGGATAACATTGAAATTCAAAAGGTGTTTCAGCTTTGAGTTATGGCCACTCATGCTCAGTTTTATAGTTTTATGGTTTTCATGCGCCCCAGAGGCCTCTTGGAGGCCTACTCCTAATATTCAGACAGGATATCGGGTGTACTGCCATTTCATCCTGCCCACGGTCATATGTTCTCCAGTTTTTCCCTTACTTTGAATTCTTCTCTATTCTATTCTCTGCTTTCTCTTTACTCTGATTCTGTGCTTTTTCTCCTTTCACTCACTCTCTTCGGCTTCTGTCTATTCTCTGTTTCTCTTTGGAATATCCACGTAGTTAAATTTCTGCCTAATGTCCTAAATGACCCTAATATGGTAGGCTGGATGTTCCATGTGCCTCTTGGATTATTCACCTATCTGATTTACTGCTTAATGTCTTACATGAAACTAACATATTGGGCTGGATATTTCCTGTGCCTCATAGCAGCTGCTATCTGTCTCTTTATTATGTTATGGCTACATCAGAACACATTTAATCTGAGTTAAGTTGCTGAGGTTTGCCCAACTTTAATGCCTGGTATTATTATTTCTTCTTTCCTTCTTTCTCTTTTGCTTATATCTGCTATTATCTCAATTATTATTTCCTTGAAGATTTATAAAGTATCTCATTCATGTACATTACGGCACAAATTATGATGTTCTGTAACATATATGTATCAGTATGTAACGATGTTCAAAATTTCTATTTAGTACCGTATTTCTGATGCAGTTTCTTTCACTATGTATGTGATTATATTTTCAATAAAGCGTTGAAAATTAAATAAAAATTTATACCAAACAAGTGCTAATGATCATCAATTTAATATGTGGGTTAAAACACAATCATTAACTGAAACAGAAACAGCTGTGAGGGAGGAATAAAACTGGGTGAGGAACAGCCAAACTCTGTTAACAAGGTGAGGTTGCTGTTACGGTTTTCAAGACACTCAGACCAGCCAGTAAACTAAACACAGTTTTATTAAATAAAAAGAAATATAAAGGAACACCCTCTACAGGCGACAATAGAAGTAACGAACACAAGCAGAGTTGCTATTAAAAGTAAGTAGATGAACACAATTGTAACGATAGCACATCACTGATAGGTCCCCAGTAGCCAGGCTACTCAAGGGTTAATACAACAAAGTCAGTCTCAATTGTGGAGTTTGGCACGCCCAAGGTGGTGATAAAGCTGTTGATGGTAGTCCACAGGAGGCTGAATGCACAGTCAGTACTGTCTTAGATATAGCAGTGCATAGCCCCCATGGGCGTAGCAATGAAGACCACAATGAATGCTAGTGCTAGAGTCGGTAGCCCCCACGGGCATCACTACGGAGACTGCTATAGTGCAAGAGCTGGCCAATAGCCCCCACGGGCGTAATAACGGAAACCAGCTATACAGTGATTTGAGCCTTTAGCCCCTACGGGTGTATACCGGAGAAACCTGCAAGAGCTTAAGCCAATAGACCCCACGGGCGTAATACTGAGACTGCTGTAACGCTAGAGATGGCCAATAACCCTGCGGGCGTACACAGGAGACCACTCTGTGCTGCACGAGAGGTGAGCCAATAGCCCCCACAGGCGTATACCGGAGACAATCTGCTAGAGCCAATAGCACCACTACCAGACGCGGTAAGCGATACCGACTACTCTGCTAGGTGGAGGACTGAGCTGCCGTCCAAATCAAGCGTACAACGTGGCCAGCTCGGCAGAAGTAGCAGTTATACAGGAATAGGCTCAGCAATAAGCGTAAAGGCTCACAAGAGGTATGCCAGCACTGAACTGGTTAAGCAGCTCATAGAACTCAAGCTTAACGAAAATGAGAAATGCTCTGCAAGTATCAGGAAGGCTCAGTACGGAAGCACAGCTCTGCACTCGGTAACGGAGACTCAGCACAGGAGGCTCGCCACAGAAGGAGTACTGTGGCGACAGACAATCAGTCCGGTACTCGGCCTGAGCGGAAGTCAGAATGTCGCAACGGCGACAGTAGAGCAGGAAGCTGTACACGCAGGTCACTGGAACAAGCCAGTTCAGGTCACGGAGAAGGAAGTCAGCCGGGCCGGATCTGTACACGGAGGTGGTTCTCAGACAAGCCGGATCAATCACAAGCAGGAACGTCAGCCAGGCCGGGTCGGTAGACGGAGGTGGTTCTCAGACAAGCCAGATCAGTCACAATCAGGAACGTCAGCCAGGCCGGGTCGAATCACGGAACAGGAACACAGGAGTGTAGTCAGGACAGGCCAATTCGGTATACAGGAATCAGGATCAACTGAAGACAGCAACAACAACACTGGCTCAGGAACACCACGAAAGGGCAAGTGACATGTGTCAATGGCTGGGTATGAAAAGGCCACCGGGGGCGGGCCAAATCTCCTCAGCCAATAGGAGAGCACCACAAGCGAGAGTGACAGAAAGGGATCACGGGCACCGTGATAGTTGCTGAAGACAGTTTAAGTCAATGTCAAAAGTCATACACCATGGCAAGACTGAGCACAGCAACAAGACACAAGGTTGTTATACTGCATCAGCAATGTCTCTCCCAGGAAGAAATTTCAAGGCAGACAGGGATTTCCAGATGTGCTGTCCAAGTTCTTTTGAAGAAGCACAAAGAAACTGACAATGCTGAGGATCGTAGCCACCTAAGTAAGTAAATGTTGGGGATTTAGTATATCTATTGCTGTTCTATCAATATTGTTCACATTCTCTAACCCTGATCTTTAATTTTCTGTTTGTTTTACCAACATTCCCTAGTCCACAAGGAAACTGAAGGCAATACATAACTCCATTTGACTGACATGTAATTAATTCCATAATATTTTGTATTTTTCAATATCTATTATTTCTTTCATTACTAGAATCCAATACAATGTCCACAAGGGTAGAAACCATTAATTGATACAATTTTGGAATTTTTATTAACAAAATGACAAGGCACCAAAAGATCTCAGATTAGGTATTCTCATGTACGTCACATCAGAGACATCCTCAATCAGGATTTCAGATCTTCACTTGCTAATAAAATGTTCCGATTATCATTCAAAGATTAAGTGATTAATCTTTTTTTTCTTTTTCCAGAGGAAGAGGTTTCTTGTTCTTTGTTTTATAAAAGAAAAGGTATGATGTATACAATATAAGATTTTAGTGTTCTTCCCTGTTAAATCCTTTTCTCTTTAGTCCATATGGAAGTCCATAAGGAAGGCAGGACACATCTCAAAGACAGATTCTTATGGGTGGAGACTCCCTCCTCCTCCTTCAACTCAGCCCTTTCCCCACCTGTATTACCCAGAATTCATGTGACCAAAGCCACACAAATAAACAAGTCGAAAAGAGAAGAAGAAGATGATTTTCTAAGAGAAAAGGCTCTAAGAGGACTCCACACCCCAGGAAGGCCAGACCATGAAGAAAAGTTCCCTTTCTCTGGGTGGGAGACCTGCATTCCACAGGGGCTAAAGAGAAAATGATTTAACAGGTAAGAACACTAAAATCGTATTTTCTCTTATGTCCAATTTGGAACACAGGTACCATGGGGATATACCAACACTAAGCTTCCAGAGGTGGGAAAAAAGGAGAAAAGACCTCACGTCCATCCCCATGATACCGGAGTTCCCTAAGACCAACCAGTACCTGAATAACCCAAGAATTAAGTGGCAACGGACATGGAACATGCACAGAACACTAGAACATGAGGGCTCAAACAACTGAACAAAAGTATGGCAACCAAGTGTGCAGGTCTCTAAACAGAGCATCAATATGGTAGTGCTTAGCAAAGGTATGCAAGGAGGACCAAATCCCTGCCTTACACAATTGCTCAGCTGAGGACTGATTCTTGTAGGCCCAAAAGACCCCCACAGACCTAATGGAATTTCTGTCATTATGAAGGGAACATGTTTCTTCAAGATCACATATGCCTGAAGTATGGTAGCCTTGATCCAAGAGGCAACCTTTGAAGCAGACTGACCTTCCCTGGGACCCTTAGGGATAACAGAGTGAGCCTTGTGAAAAGGCTCAGTATGGTGCACATAACATTTTAGGCAACACACTACATCCAACAGATGGAGATCCTTCTCCTTGTCAGACTTAGGGTCAGGATAAAACAAAGGCACAACAATCTCCTGGTTGATGTGGAATTCAGAGACAACCTTAGGAAGAAACTCCTGAGAGATTTGAAGCACCACCTTATCCTTATGGAACACCAAGAAAGGTGGTTTGTAAGACAAAGCCTCCGATTCAGTGACTCCCCAGACTGAGACTACTGCCAAAAGAAAAACCATCTTGAGTGTACACAGAGGAATGGAAGCAAGAGGCTCAATGGGAGGCCTCTGCAAGACTCCCAGAGCCAAGTTAAGGTCTACGGAGGCAGGGAAAGCATAAGCCACCCCCAAAGAAAACCGTTGACATCCAGAAATTTGAACATCAAAGGGGTAGTTAGAAAAAAAAAAAAAAAAAAAAAAAAAAGCAGCTCCAATTAATCTTCATAGTATTTGGGCCATGGAAAGTGTTATTTCACTACTGTCAGAGTTGTAGTTCAAGAGTAATTGAATGATAAAGTATTACCCTCCTGCCCCTTTTACCTAATGTAAGCCACCTCCTCTCAGATGTGGAATCTGGTCCCTTGACCATAGAGATCACAGCAAGGGACAATCTTCTTACTGTGAGCATAAAGAAACCTTATGCTAACTGAAGATTGTCCCCTCTGCGATCCATCTGCACAGTCTTGCTGTTCTGAGGGGAGCAGTGTTACATCCGTAAAAGGGGCGGGAGGGGAATAATTTATTATTCAATTACTCCTGAACTGCAACTCAGGCAGTATTGAAATAACACACTCCATGGCCCAAATACTATGGTGATTAATTGGAGCTACTTTATTATTATGAAACATTATTATCCCTTTAAGGGAACTCAAACAGAGTACTTGCTCACTGCATCTTGGAGAAATGCCAACACCAAGGGGAGGTCAAACTCATGTGTGGATATAGCCTTGTCTGCATACCGGAGGCAGACTTCCTAGCCTGAACCATGTAGAAACAAATGAAAAAGGGACAAAAACAGAAGGGAGCCCTGTGTATATCAATTTAGTAATCCTGGACCACCAGCAAACACCCAGTGGATATACAGTCACAATAGTAGTAGCTGGTTACTAGCATATGTCAATATGCCTTCGCACTTCTGGGGATGTTTCCTGTCCCCAGTCACAGGTACACTGAATGAATGAATGAATACGCAGCTCACTCCTCTATACACGCTTCCCAATCGCGGTATAAAGTACATTAAGGATAACCAAAAAAGAAAAAGAAGAGGCGCCAGATAGTGTAAAAAATACAGTGGCTACAGTGCTAACAAGTTTTGCAGTTTACCACCTCTTTCTCAAAGCTACACAGCCCACGTTAAAACGCTACAAGACAAGAGATCTTTTGTCTGTAGCATTTTAACGTGGGCTGTGTAGCTTTGAGAAAGTGGTGGTAAACAGCGAAACTTGTTAGTACTGTAGCCGCTGTATTTTAACATTTTAATAAATCAACTACTACGGATTAAGAATCCTAAGCCTCCAATATTCTTTCATCTGGTGACACAGGACATGTAAGAGCGACCCGAACAGAGACGGGTGTATTCTCCGTGTCCATGATTGTTATACTAACTGGTATCAGTAGCCTAACCACTTCATTTGTGAGTGACATTTCATTCAGTTTTATTTCTTTTCATTGTGTTACATTATTACACTATCTGGCTCCTCTTCTTTTTTGGTTATCCTTGAGATAGCCTGAACCATAGTGGAAATGACCTCCATGGAAAAAACTTTCCAACTCAGGATGTTGGCCTCAAGAGACATGTAGTCAAAATCATTTTCTCCACATCCTCCTGCCACAGGTAACCCTGGAGCAATAGATCTGGCCTGGGAGGAAGGTGGAGCAGATCCTGAATTGAAAGACTGACCAGGTCTACAAAATATGCCATAAGGGGCGACCAGAATGAAGGTCACACTGTTCATCCTGATCTTCTGGAGTACCCCGGGAATGAGAGGAAATGGAGGAAACACATAAGCAAGATGGAAGTTCAACGGAATAGACATTGCGTATATGGCAAAGGCCAGAGGATCCCCCTTCAGAACCTTCCTGTTTTCCATGGTGGCCATGAGCTCTATCGTCAGCACACCCCACTGTTGCGCAATCAGGTAGAATAATTCCA
Organism: Rhinophrynus dorsalis; assembly: GCA_037306005.1. Classification (NCBI taxonomy): domain Eukaryota; kingdom Metazoa; phylum Chordata; class Amphibia; order Anura; family Rhinophrynidae; genus Rhinophrynus; species Rhinophrynus dorsalis. The sequence goes on from CM074724.1 coordinate 172,820,490, forward strand.
GGTTGAGTTCTCACTTGTCAAGGAGAAGGTCAGTATCCGAGTATCCAAATGTCTGAACCCTAATGTTGCTGGATAGCTGTGCTGGGGAGCATAGTTCAGGATTGTTGACTGTGATAGCTATACTTTGTTGCGGCCAAAGGCAGATGTTTGATCCCGGATGAGCTGGAACCCTGACCAGGATGGGAGCAGTTCGACCGTAGGGCAATAGGGACTAGCCCTTTAAATGTAGCAGGCTGTGACTGCTTAAGGTTCTCTCAAAACACGTAAGGAATATCTCTCACCATACAGTGGTGAAGGAGTTGGACAGCAATAAGGAAATCCAGCTATGGTTCAAGCGCAATACCACTAGGATCGACAAAACTTTAATAACCCCAGAGATAGAGTAGAGCTACACACTACCGCCAATGAGTGATCGACTACTACTAGTAAAATTCTTATACTACTTGTATCAACAATAATATAGGGCAAAGTCAAGGTAAAAGATCAACAAGAAGGATAAATATACTCAGTCCTATTACCTCCTACACCTAGGCCAGGACCACATCTATTAGTGGAGTACCACTGAACTCTAAGATATAGAAAAGCTGAGAGATGTGGCACACACACACAGCTTTGGCTTGCCCTGCAGTAGAAACACACTGTGAAGTTGAGTCGGCCACGGGCTGCCTAGGCAGATGCAGAGGCCCAAGTCGAAGGTAACTATAGGGGTGTATGTAGGAGAGTACAATAATAGCTCCTGTCGCCTGGGTTGGAGTAAACATAGATATACAGGATATATAGCGAGTACAATAAATTCCCCTGAGGCCTAAGATGCAAATGTACCTTATGGTGTGGATGAAATCAAGTAGGATAGTCAAAACAAGCCAAGGTCACTGGGAGCGTATGGGATATGAGAGATAAGCAGAATCCGTAGTCTGCAAACGTAATCAAGGGAGTAAACATCTGGGAGGACACTCCAAATACACAAGCCAAGGTCGAAGTCCGATCAATCCACAAACAGACTCAAATAATAGGGCCAGGAGGTTACAAAGGCCTAAGGCTATAAAAAACCCTAGTTGACCAATAGGATCCCAGGAGGAGGAGGAGGAGGAAGTGATGCAAGGGGAGACAGACTAAATGGGCGCAAATGGAAAAACCAGACAGACAGGTCAGGTGGGTAAACAGAAGAATCCTGACACAGGCAGGCCAAAATATGTGCAAACAGAGAAACCAGACAGGCCAGAAGGGTGAACAGGAGAATCCTGACACCAATTGCCTGGATCTATGTCTTGCAAAAGACCGTCAAAATGTTTTCTTCACCTGGAATATGAACGGCTGAACTGGCCAAAATGTGGGCCTCTGCCCATCCGAAAATGTACCTCACCTTGAAACAAGCCACCGCACTGAGAGTGCCACCCTTGGCGAATGATGTATGACATAGTCATGGCATTGTCCAAATGAACCCTCTCTGGCTTCCCCTTCAAGAGTGAGGTCCAGCACTCAAGGGCCGCTGGATTGTGCAGAGTTCCAAGAAATCGATGGACTGAATGGTCTCATCATGCTTTGGACCCCCAAATGGCCCAGAACCACACCCCCCGGTGCAGTTGGCCTTCGTCCTAACCATTATCCACTGTGGGATCAAAGAGGATTTCCCCTGTTCCAGGTTGCGCTGGTGCAACCACCACTGGAGGTCTCAGTTGTCCTCTGGAGAGAGAGATATCTGCTGATCCAAATGCTCCAGATTCCCAGACCAGCTGGGGATGACATGTCTCTTAAGTTCCCTCGTGTGGACCTGAGAGTAACTGTCATGTACTCTCTGATCGTGGCTAGGGCCCACTCCAGGGCCCGGGATGCTTCCAGCATCACAAGAAGAATCTTGTCCTCTGGTAAGTAGACTTTGCTCATCCCCAGGAATAACAGTTCCTGGGAAGGCATTGGAGAGGACAAGCGAAGATCTACTCTGAGGGAGCCTTGAGCAAAAGATCATTCAGGTAGGGAGTTGTGGAAATGCCCCGGGTGTGGCTGAAGGCTGCTAAGGCCACCATGACCCTGGTGAAAACACGAGGAGCTGAAGCCAGGCCACATGGCAGGTATGTGAAGTGGTATTGATGTGAGCCGAAAGCAAAAAGCAGGTAGCTTTGGATGGCCGGGTGCATTGGAATGCGTAGATACACATTCTGAATGTCCAGAGATGCCAGATACTCCCCCCAGGCACATTGTCACGATGACAGAACACAAAGATTCCATCTTGAATTGTGTATTAACAACATACTTCATACTTGTTGAGATATTTGAGGTGCAGTATGAGATGACAGCTGTCATCCTTATTTGGAACCACAAACAGGTTGGAATAAAAGCCTGAACCATGCTCCAGGAGAAAAACTGGAACCAGGACCTGCTTTGCCAGTGGGGAATCCACTGCCTCCTGGAAGAGCTTTGCCTTGTCTGGCACTTTTGGCACCCTTGACAAAAAGAAGCTCTATGGAGAAAGGGACTTGAAATCTATGCGGTACCCTTCCAAGATTACCCACAAAACCCACTGGTCCATGACCAAGGACTCCCAAGCATCTCGAAAAAGGCAGAGATGACTCCCTACAGGCAACAACGGACCAGGTTTCAATGAGTTATATGGAAGAGCGCTGGACAGTCTTAGCCCTTGTAGCTGCTCACTTGGGCTGCCAGACCTGTCTGGGATTTGCGGCAGAAAGAGCTTGAGAGGCTTACGGACCTTGTGCCCTCGGTGCCTCCGTTTGGTGAGGGGGTGATGAAAGAGTTTTCTCTCCATAAATGGACATTTGGTGTCCATTTGAGGCAACAAAGCTCTATTACCACCAGTAGCATCACTGATAATCTGTTTCAGTTCAGGTCCAAACACAGACTTGCCCTGAAATGGTAAGGAAATCAATGACTTCTTAGAAGATTGGGCCGCAGACAACAGAAAAGGCAGAGGCCTTAGCGGACAACCAGACTGCATAAAAAACAAAAGCCTCAGAAACATAGTTGTTGGCCTCAATGTCAGAATAATATCAACACAGACAGCCTCCATCAGCTGTTCGCCCCACATGGCCACAGCTCTGTCCACCCAAGCAGAGGTGAAAATAGGTTGTGTGCTGCCCCAGTGGCCACAAATGCAGCTCTGAGGGTAGAATCCAGCTTCACATCACCTTGTTCCTTCAAACCTGTTGCGTCCGCCGAAGGCAGAGCGGTAGACTTAGCCAACCGAGAAATAGGGGGTCCACGGTTGGAGGAGATGCCCACTGCGCCAGAGCTGCCTCAGGAAAGAGATATTGTTTAGAGACCCTTTTCATGATGAACAGCCTTTTTTCTGGATCTTCTACTCATCCAGAGGAATCTGATCAAGACTATTGGGAGGAAAGAATGGATTAAAGTTCTTACACTTCTGGAAGACATCCATAGAGGAAGACCCCCTCTCATCAGAGATTTCAGAGACCTGAAGTACCTCCAAGACTGCCCCAATAAGCCCTCAGCAGAGGGAAGGGGGCCAGACTCTTAGGAATTCCCATAGGAGTAGGAAGAACCCCTTTATCCTCATCTCCAGATAATTCCTCCACAGATGAGGCCCCTATAATCTGAGGAACGTTCTGAGAAATAGGGGCCACATAATTGAAGATAGTGGAGGGCAAGACTGAATTTGGGGAATTTGGGCCACTGAGGATAGAATTGTTTTGACCCACGCTGGCTCTTGAGCAATGCAGGAAGGCCCTGGTGGAGGCCCCAGTGCAAGAAGGGCAGAGAGAGTCTGAATACTCTCTAGGAAGCCCCATATGGCATAAAGAACAGTAAGAGAGGGGGTAAGGGACGCCCCTGAGTCCTTATCCTTTGATTTGCCCATTGCCCCTTAGAGTCTGACATCCTGAAAATAAAGTGTCCCACACTAGTATAAATAATAGAAATGGTGCCCAGAATAACAAACACTCACAAAAAGCCCAGAAAATACACTTATCTCAAAAAAGGTTAATCTTGAGAAGGAGAGTCTGACTCTGCGTAGCATGAGCAAGAGAAAAGTAAAATGGCCACTGCAAAACTGACAGCCAGTTGGAAGAAAGCCTGTGAAATGGGCATTCTGGGAAATGTAGTCTTCTTTGTTGCAGTTGTCTAGCAATGCCTACAACTTAGTTTGTGGAATCACCAAGAGCCCCCGAGACACTCAGAACATGGACCGATAATAGTGCATGAGAAGACAAGATGATAGAGCCTTCTCTGACTTTCGTATCTTAAAAAGTTGTAGAGATGTTCCAAAGAAATTTTCCCATAGAAGTCCATGGAGCAAAGATGGTAGCTGATGGGTTCTCATTCTTAAAGGGACCACATCTTTAAAATCAGGCAAAACCAAAAAATGAACCCAGAGATCCAAATACCCCAGACAACATCTAAGGAAGAAAGAAAAATAAGGCACAAGTGAAGAGAAAGTGAAAACATACCCCACAAAGCCCCAGAAGCCCTACAGTAGACAAGTAGTAGCCAGGTAGTGAATGGGTTAAATCCCATCAAAAAAGCATACATTCTTACTCCAAAACTCTCTACATAGAAAACAGACATAGTAATAAATCACCCAAATGAGTGCAAGAGCCTAACAAGGCTCAGAATGCCCCTGTATAGAGAGGCACAAGACTGGGACAAAGATGGACCAAGGAACTCAAAGGGTTACTCATCAGTCTTCCATCTTCAGGTTACCATTGAAGCTTAAGCAAACAGAGCCCCAAAAGACTCTTGGCAGCAAGATTCCCTCCACAGGGCTGCAAGCATCCACACAATACCTGTACACTGATCAATCCACTGGGAAACCCAGTAATGGTAACCTGCCTAATGGGGGATTATACAGCCCCATATCTAATAATAAAAATAAGAAAAGATCCTAAAAAACTAAGAGTGTTTCCTGCCTTCCTTCTTCACAGGACACATGCATCCTTGATAATACAGGTGTGGGAAGGGTTGGGCTGAAGGAGGAGGAGGGAGTCTCCACCCATAAGACTCAGTCTTTGAGATGCGTCTTGCCCTCCAAGAAGAGGTACACAACTCCATGGTACCTGTGTCCAATATTGGAAATTAGAGAAACCTCTTTTAAATGCGCCGTCTAAAAATCTTTCAGTCAAATCCTTTACTCTTATCTTGAAAGTATTGATATCTTAACAGTTTCTCCTGAGTTGTAAAAATTCTCCTGTTAGGATATTTCTTCTATATACGTAGGATGACTACTACTAAAGTGTAATAAACTATGAGTGGCTTTGGATTATCTATAAAGATCACATTACAAAAATTATTTTTGCCAGCTTATTTACAATATCCAAAAAATTAATCTAATTCCTATTGATATTATAGCAAGTTTTACATTATAATTATTATTAACCAAATTGGTAATATATGCAATATACCCCTTACATAGCCATCAGTAAGTTAGATCACTATGTGCGTCCCTAGTTTCTTCAGGGATGAGAACTAATTTTGGAATAATTATCCACATATTAGCAACTCTGGTGGCCTTGAAATACTTGCGGGGTTTAAGACAGAATAATAGACAGTACATGCGCTTAAACCATAAGTCAGGACTTGGTGACACTACGAATATTAACCTTGTGTGTCGCTATATATAAACAAACCATGATGATAAAACAAAAGGAAACTTAATAGCCTATCAAATATCTGATGTAAAAATTCCTAAGACATAAAATAAATAAATGAATGCTCAAATCACATAAAAGCTAAATCATATAGACAATGTACAGTAAGGAGTACATAATCTATATATGTATATATATATATTTATATATATATATATATATACACATACATACATACACTAGTAGATCGAAACTTAATGAAAATTATTCAGAAAAAGCTGCTAGGTCAATATCAACATTTAATCCTTGTGGTGATAGTGTTTTTAATCCATTGATCTAAAATGTTTTCCTTTCCATTAGAGTACAATCTATCACCCTCACCCCCCATAGTGTACATTAGTTCTTTCAATAGCTGTTCAGTATTTTTATGTTTTTGCAAAAATTGTTGTGGAACACCACTGTGTGTATTCCTCAAATGTTCGCTTATTCTTGTTTCAAATTTCCGTTTTGTTTTACTCACATATTGTAGTCCACAGCCACATTCTAGCAAGCAGACCACATATGTGGTTTCACAATTTATGAATTGTTTAATTTTATATTCCTTTTTTGTCATCTGCAATTTAAAAAATTCCTACTTATTTTGTTCTATGTAATTACATGTAGGACAATTGGGTTTGTGGCATCTGTACATACCTGGGATATCTCTAAATGGATTTATTTTATCTTCATTTTTAAAGATGTCACTTGGGGCTATTATATCCTTAATGCAACCATTTTCACAAAATACTATCACAAAACAACCTATCCCAAAATAGATTATTTTCTAAACAAAGGATAGGAGTGTCAAAATAAATTATTTTCTTTCCTCATGCCATCTCATGTCCTGATTAATATAATATTTTATAGAGGAAATTCCATTTGCGTGATAGATGAAGGTATAAAGTGAGTCAGTATCACAAGTTATTAAAATTACCTCATCATTAATAGGTAATCCATCTAGCCTTATAGATATGGTCCATAGTGCTTGCGCACCAACGTATGTGAATCTCTATTTTAGGACATTGGGAGGAAACTATAGATTTTAGTGAGGACTTAATGGAATTATCTAAGCATATACTTATTTGAAAATGGTACATTGACAACCTATTTATAGTGTGGAATGGTACTATGAATCAGTTTCAGGAATTTGTTACCATTCTGAATAATAATAATTACAATTTAAAACTCACATATGAAATCAATAAGAATTCATTGAATTTTTTGGATATTGCAATTAGGTGTGGTAGAACTCACCAAGTTTTGTAAATACACTGTACATTTTTCATGTGTTTATGTGATTTATAAAAAGTTTCTGTGTAAATATTTGTATGTGGAGGTTCTTGTTGACGCTAGCGACAAAGATGCTTATACAATAGACATAGAAAAATAGTCTTCCACAGGCACACTGACCAAATGTTTGAATTACTTAGAAATTACAAAATTGCATAAAAAAATAACTCTCAACTAAAGTTATTATCAAACAATAACAGTGTATGGAATAACCAGACTGTTTAAGAAACAGACAGTTATCATACCTCCAGAAACAACATGGTTAAGGAATGACTAGGAAGGAAGAGCATAGAGTAGAGACTTTCATGATCTCCCATGCAGCCCTTAGGAGAACACCCCAACAGGGGCCTCAGGATCTTACATAAGGTAGTCCCCAAGAGAAATGAGAAAGGAACCCCTTCTACCAAGGGAGAATGCTCTCTCATAAAGATTACGTAAACTGTAAGGCCCTGCTCCAGGACGGAAGGGAATAAGGCTTTTCCATAGGCCCCTTCTGCTCTTTCATAGCCAGGAAACCCATAAACAAGGAATGCAGAAGAGAAACACAAATCTGCCTGAAAGGGGCCAAACAGTAAGCAGACTGCACCTAGTAAGTCATCCATTGCAGGAGAGGAAAGGAAATGGAGAAGCAAATAATCTTCCATTCCATGGGTAATGTAATCAATTCCCTGCCAATGGCTGAACAGCGTGGTGGCTCTCTAGCTGCTGCATTGGTTTGCCCCCATATCAGGGAAAGCCCCAAAACATTGTAAGCTATGTCACAAAGTAAATGACCATATATTCTGAATGTTATGCAAATTTGTGTGTGTTCAGGGAAGATGTATTGGCTATTAGAGAATGTACCCTGCCAAGAGAAGGCTCAAAACCAACGTAAAGCCCAGAACAGAGTACTAAAGGAGCAAAGTAAAAATCTCCACCTGCCCACCACAGCTACCCGATGTGGCAGGCTTACTGTTGCTGTCAAAGCCCCATTCAATATGGCTGCTGTGAGCACCAGTTTCTTAATAGGTGCTGCTGTCCTATAACATAGGGCTGAAAAATGAAGAACAGAGTGGAACTTGCAATTTACCTCAGAAAGTGGCTACTAAACAGAGAGGCAAACAGGTGGACAAAGTCTTGGTACTTGTGTACTCTGAAATCGGAATCTCTCTTCAGTCTTCAGGCTCCTATACTTAATTTTTGCTCGGATACGGCCAAACAGAGAAAAAGGAATTGCAGTAAGAGAGAGACACCTTCAAGCAGACACAGTTACCATAAAAGCCAACACTCTGGCCAATATCCATCAAGAAGGCCAGTGACAGGAGCCTACCTAATGGGGTATTACACAGTGAAATAAAAAGAAAAAAAAATGGCTATCTTAGAGAATATCTGCCCTGATGCATCTTCTTTGAGCATGTCTGGTGGGGGTAAAGTGGATTAGGGAGGGAGTATCTGCCTTCAGACAGCCTTTGTAGACAAGTGCCCTGCGCTCCTCCAGAGAATACTTCAGCCCATGGTTCCGGTGTTCTACACTGCATGAAAGAGAAAAAAAAAGAGGTTTGAACTGAGGCCTTTGAATCTGTATTTCTCAGTAACCAGAACTATTACTCTTGAGTTGGGAAGAGACTGTACCTCTTTGAAAAAAGGTGGTTGCTCTTGAGGGATCCTTTGTAATCCTGGACAAAATAAAAGTGAGGCAGTAGTACGCTGATGAAAGACAATCAATAAACATAAACAATTACATACAGAGGTATTGACCACATGTCAACCTGTTCCTGGGAGCATGCAAACTTTATAGAAATCGAGAATGCCCATTCGGGGAATTGCCATTCATCTACAATAAACAAGTACAATTATTCATAGTCAAGTAAGAAGATGGCGCTCTTTTAAATAGGTTTTTGGTTGGATCGATCTGTAAACTGTAGTCAGATACCTGCAATACCTCTAAAATAGAGGGATCATTAGTATAGCTATGAGATTCCTCTTCATCCTCAGAACATTTTTGATCAGTGAGAAAATGGGCCTGTTAACCCAAGGATGATGCAGCAATTTATTTACTCAGAGTCTGGCACGTCAAGTATTTTGTGCTCACAGTGCTCTGACGGGAGTGCTGTGAGCACTAGTGGGGTCTGAAATTGACATCTCCAAGACCAGAGCAGTCACTATCAGACACCCATTCGGTGCGCCAGTACACTTCAAAGTGGTCCTTAAGGGGAATCCACTCCCTGGATCACTGGTCCTTAAGGGGTTAAGAACTGCTGTCCAAAACTGTAATCCATACTGTACATGAGGCCTTACCAGGAATTTATATAGAGGTAGAATTATATTACCATCCTGAGCAGCTATAGCACTTTTTATGCAGGATAGTACCCTATTTCACTTGCAGCAGTTGAGTTACTCTGCACACTGCTGTCTATCTTCTATCAGTACTCCTAAATCTTTCTCTAATGAGGAGGATAGGCCCCAGAAGCATCCACTGCTCTGGCAGAATGTGCCCATACCCTGAAAGGTACTGGCCTCTTTTTTTTACTGTCATAGGCCTGACGAAGGATCGCCTTGATCCAGGAGGCCACTAACTGTAGGTGCCTCTTGGCACATGGTCTCTCATGAATGACTAAGACTGAGTCAGACTTACAAAAGGATTCTTTGCAATGAACTAAGAATTAAAGGAATAGTAGTACTTAAAATGTAAAAAAAAAAAAAATATGTTGTAGGGTTTATCCCCCTGAGTAAAACAAGGGTATTCTCACTGCTGAAAGGTGTTTTATTCAAAAGTTATTACAGCTCAAAGTTGAATTTTTTAGGTGCAATATCACAGTGGCCTGAAATTGTACAGTGGCGCTGTTGCTACACCATCCTATGGACAACTCTGGTCCTGGGACCATAAATCTCCATAAGATGGTGTAGCAACAGCGCCACTGATATTGCACTTAAAAAATTCAAGTTTGAGCTGTAATAACTTTTGAATAAAACAACTTTCAGCAGTGGGAGTACCCTTGTTTTTCTCAGGGGGATAAACCCTACAACATATTTTTTTTACAGTTCAAGTATTACTATCCCTTTAATGACACCTAACTGTAGCCAAACAGTGAATGTCCTGTTCTTTCCTATTAGATGGAGCTAGGAAAAGACCTGGCCCAAAAAAAAAAAAAAAAAACCTAAGACAGAAGTGGATGTGCTTAAGCACATCTCAGCCAATGGCTGTGAGGGAATTTGAATAGAAACTGCTCACATATAAAGGCAGTCTCTGTTCAAATTCTTTAGTGTGGATCGGGCATTAGCCCAGGAGGGACTGGACCAGGGGCCTGTGGCACATAGTACTGTCTCCGCTGCTGCCACCTCTGAGGCCACACACAGAGGCAGACACAGTTTAATAAGCTAAGTATTTTATTAATTAATTTTCAGACATATTGTACTGTGCAACTTTACCTACTATAATGGTTGAACTTTAACCAGGCTTATTGGCTTATTTGGAACTAAAACAATGGCGGCATATTTTTATGGAAGCGGACAATAATACATTGTTTAACCCTTTGAGCCCCAGAGGGGTCCGCAATGCATTGCTGTCTGAGATATTTTGGCAAAAAACACCATAATATCTAAGGAAATACAGGTCTCACCATGTAGAAAGGCTATAATAGCCTATATACTAACAATTGTTTGGACCAATTTCGAAAATCATAGAGTAATAGAAAGAAGCTGCAATATATTGCTATAAGACAGTAAAATCTAATCAAAATACAATATATTACCCACAATGGGAAAAAGCCTTGCTCTGCTTGTTTCGTGGAGTCAGACTATGCCACTTCCTCAGGAGTAATAATAGTGTGTGCTGACCTAGATGACCCAATATATGTTATTCCAAAAAACGCGCCAAAGAACTGTGTAAATCTCAAACATCCACCTTACCAAACGTTCAGTGTAGCCAAACTGGATGTGCAGTTAGTTGCGTGCTCCATTTCTGGAATGCACGCTTTCTGCATCCTTCTTCCAGTGCTGTATTCCACTATGTGAACCGGTGGCCACGCCTCCCTCTGCATTAAGAGATGCACTATCCCCAGGGGCTTGTGGATACAATAAAACACCCCTTTTCCTGATGTTGAATTCTCTAACAAGTGGAACTCAATTTTGGAGGAATGTTCTCTGTCATTAATCAAACCTCTTATTGGACATAGAGAACAAAGTCTACAGGACATTGAAAAAGAAATTGATACAATTAGTAAGGGCCTCCAAAAATGAGAAAACCCCCAGATTTAAAGAATTAGATCTGAGGGTTAATAATAACATCAACACAATAGAAAGAGAATTACAAAACAGAAAAGAAAACAAATTAAATTGTGATATAGGGCATTATGCCCAAACAAATAACCAAACTGTTCCTCATCAAAATCAACATCCAAAACACAACCCACATAGGAGACACTTCAATAACAATAAATATAACTAGAAAATAAATACATTCAATGTATTGCACCACTCTAAGGCCATTTCAGAAAGTGAAAATAATAATAATAATAAAGATGACTATATTAGTGATAAAGACACAACACAACAACATGCAGAAGGAAAAAATTTAGAGATTGTAAACGCAAGTATTCATATATACAACAGGCTAATATTCCCCTTAAAAATAAATGTATGCCTTTGGAAAAAGGATTAAGAGATATTTAAGCTCTTATTCAGGAAAAAGAAAATGAATTGGGAGCCAGACCCAAAACTGGAGAAAGAACAATTAATACCAGTATGGCTCAAAGCTCTGAAGCAAATCTTGGCCCTATAAATACAACAAGAGGAACATCTACTAATATACCATCGCAGTCGTATTTTTTAGGGGAAGGAAGAGGACTGGAAAGATTCACAGGGTGGAAGACCTAACCCTCAACAACCAGAAGAAAAAGAAGAGAGGTTGTAGAGGAGGAGGAAGAAGAAAAAAGCAACAGCAGGGAAAATACCCCCAAGAAATCCAAAATATGAAGATACCAGCACATAGTCATCATCAAGGTATTTACAATCTCTCAGATCTCTCATAACGATTCTATCCAAATGCCTAAAATTTGAGCAGGCTGCACCACCTGATGATTTTACATTTTCATGGACTTAAATCAATTTGTGAGAAAGCTCATTTTACTTTTTCCTTTTCTGTGAAGAATCTCTGTAACGTCAGAGTTGTCTACCAAAAAACAGGACTCAGAAATTGTACAAATCGTAGAGGATTTGAAAAATGAAGAGGGAAGATTCCCAAAACAGTTTTGTTAGAACCAGCTTCAAGTCAAATTTGAATTTTTACCCAGTACAAAAGAAAGGCCCATGCATTGAGCGTTTTTACCATACGGTTTTAGAAGAATATAACCGAACCATTAAAGGGTGGAAAATCTGTAACAACAATTAATCACAAAAGAACAATTGGCTTTCAAAAATCTGGTGAAGGAGAAAAATCTAACTATTCAAGAAGAGGATAAAGGGTGTTCTATTATCGTCCAAAATACAGTGGATTATATCAAGTAAGGATATGGACTCCTTTAAGACCAAGATTTTTACAGAGCCCTTAAAGAAGATCCTAGCAAATCTTTCCTCAGATCATTCAAAGAATTTCTTAAGGCAGCCCTATCGCAGGGGATTATTACCCACAAGAATTTAAATATGTAAATGTAGAACAGGCGGATTCAGCGTTCCTGTATCATGCCCCAAAAATACATAAGAACATCTCAAACCCTCCAGGGAGGCCTATTATAGCAGGAGTCAATTCCATGATGTCCAACCTGTCGGCCTATCTGGGCTATTTTTTACAAAAATAAGTCACTAGTTTTCATAGCTATATACGTGACACCCAACAAGTCCTGGAACAGCTGCAGAATATCCAACATGATGAAAATTTCCTTTGGGTCACAATAGACATAGATGGATTATATACGAACATCAAACACTCGAAGGGACTGGAAGCTTTCACGTATTTTTTTTAATCTGGACTCAAATATCTATAATACAAAGGAGTTCCTCATACAGTATGCCAAGAACAATGGTACCTTCAAATAAAGGGCACGCCCATGGGCACAAGGATTGTCCCCTCATATGCAGACCTGTTCATGGGCCACTGGGAGGCCCACAATGTATGGTTGAAGAACTGGGGAGGGGGCAGCCTTGTGTACTAAGGCCGTTATATTGATGATGTCCTGATTATATGCAGAGGAAATCAGGAGGAACTAAACAACATGATATCTTCGTTCAATAACAGCAATTGAGGAATCAAATTTACATTCCAGATACACCATCAAAAAATAGAGTTTTTGGACTTGATGTTATCCTTTGGGAACATGGCAACATCAATAGTACCATCTATAGAAAGCAGATTGCATATAATCAATACATCAGAGCGGATAGCGTTCATTATCACAAATGGTTAACTAATGTACCATTTGGACAGCTACACAGAATTAGATGCAACTGTAGCAATATAAGAGACTTTGAAAAGGAGGGAAGCTTCTTAATACAACAATTCAAGGAAAATGGGTACAGGGATGAATTACTAACTTTGTCTTTTAATAGAGCCAAAGAACTAGACAGGAATACAATTCTTAAAAGAAGAGAAAGACCAATAGCATATTGGCAAATAAACACCATCTAGCATCTACAAAGTAATTCAACTCCTATGGCTACAAAATTAAAAATATATTGAAGAAACATTGGGGAATTCTTAAACAAGACCCATTCTTAAAGGTGCAATTAATGAATATCCTGTAGTTACTTTTACGAGAATAATAATTTAAGATCTTACATAGCACCTAGCAGACCCAAACATTTAAATCCAATGAAATCTCAACAAAAGCCTAGAGGAACCTTCCAATGTAAACTACCTAAATGCACAAATTATAAATACATGATCCATGAGATTAAAATCTTCCATAATATTAATGACGCAGAATGTCACCGTATGAAACAGTATATCAACTGTAACACCTCTGAAGGTTCAGATTAATGATCAAGGCAAAATATTATGAAAAGATAGGTATGATATGATATATGATATGATAGGTATAATGTATTCTTAATCAATCAGAATGTAGCAAGGCAACAGAAGAATGATGAATTAGTTTCTATACACTGTACAGTGCCTCTAAAAGGTTCCAACCACAAGTCAGGATTTAGTATCCTATTACCAGACTTGTAAAAACCAAATCAGAGGTAATTAAATGCACCGCCAGTCAAAAAAAAGCCCATAGGAAACAACGAATATATACCTGTGGGTCTCCTCCACACCGCACATACACACTAACCATCAGGTTTTTTTCTCCTACCGACAGACATCCTAAGGATTCCTTTGCTTTCTTGTGCACACGGCTAATTTCTATTACCCTATGCAAGGACAGCCAGCACATTAACAGCACGCAGGGCTCCACCATATTGCACACACATAGATTACCATGGTTCTTCTTTATTTTTATTTGGGTGACAGTCATTGAATAATGCTATATGAATAACTTCTGGTCTGAACATTTTTCTTAATACAATAAAAAAAATAAGAAAACAAACAAACATTTATTACACATATACAGGCAAGGTATGCAGCCACAAACCATGCCTATTATCCCTTTGAGTACAAGACGGGTAGCAAATACATTGTAATGTGTTGCTACCTCTCCGGTACTCGTAGGGTTAATACAATACAATACATATACAAGGAGAACATGTCGAAAAAAATGGAGAAGAAACAATGACGAATTTAAATGGAGAAAAAAAATTAAGATTAAATTAAAATGGTGAAAGAAAGCACTTTAATTTGAATTTCAAAGGGGGCCGTTAATATGTCAAAGGGGGGCACTCTGTCGGATATCGATAACGTGGGGAATACAACTAACACTAAACTTGATCTTTCTGTCATCAAATGTACGCCTATTTCCTTGCTCTGACATTTTGCGCGTTTTTAGGCGGTAGTTAAATAGAAGCAGACAGCTCCAATTTTGTTAGTTCGTAGAAATGTGTTGTCTACGTCAGTTTTGTTTTACTGTGGTTCTGCAATAGAATACCGGAGTAATACGTTGGCAAAATACATGTTGCTTGTTTTTAATGTAGCGCCTGTTTTAGCGCTGGTAACAGAATCAAGCCCTATATTATACATTTTTTAATTTCCTATTTTTCTTCTTTCCTGTCTCTTCCGATATATAAAAACAAAGTTGCAGGATGCACTCTCGATAGTAGGGTTATATACCTGGGTGCACGATCAAGATATTTGTGTAAATTTTAGGATACAATCAGCACTCACAGGACTCCAACATCAATCAAAAAATATTGCTTTATTCCTGGTGAACGTTTCGATCCTCACACGGATCTTTATCAAGACAACAAAATGGTGCTCTGTGACTACTATAAATACCCTTTGACCCACATACAATCAGGACATGACCCCAACCTATATCTAATTACAGCATCCTTCTGAACCTGCTTTATATAACATAAGTGACATCCATTTATCACCGAAGTGAACTAGACATATGTCTATAAACAATTAAAATAAAGAAGATTAGGGTACAGGATGACACCCATCTCAACTAGAGGTCAAAGTATCCACTACTCAGACCTCCGCCTCTAGTTGGACGTCTGACCTAGCGAGTAGCGAGTCCCCAGAGCATTGCAACGCACCTGGACTCGCTCAAAACGGTAACCCCTTGTCAGAATCCTCATTAATCACGTTAGTGCATGTTTATAATTATTATTGTTATTATTGCATACTATAGCCATACTGGAGAACTCCACTGACGGGGATCCTTCTTTAGCTGTCCAACCATTCAGGTGAGTCATGGGTCTGCAGCGCATTGCATAGCACTTGGGCTCACCAAGAATAGAGACCCAGCTAATACAGAGACAGAAGATAATTATAGAAATGTGCATATCCTTTTGGGAATATATCCTAATCGGAAAATAATGTAAGAAAACCATGTATGAAAACCGTTTAAGCCCAAGTCCCAATCCTCTGGTCACTCATTTCGCTATTATATGAATCTATTATGAGCCAGGGATCCAACATAACCAACTAGATGGCATATCTCGTATGTGGTATGTGTGTCTTGATATATTCCATAGTATAACCAGCGGTATGTCAGAATATGAATGAATGAATGAATCACCGGGCTCCCCTTGTTGTCATGGAGCGAGAGACCGTGAAACCCCAATCACACTGATATTCAATGGACTGAAAGGGATAGCAATACTTAAATATTACTATCCCCCATATTGTAGCCCTTCAAAAACTGAGTAAAACAAGCCCAGCAGCATCTCTCAAACCTTAATGGCTTGAGAGAACTCCACTTTCAAAGTTCCATCTTTTTGCCTTTCCCCTGACGTCAGCATTCTAGCTGAGAGCAGGGGAATCCTCTCCTGGGATCAGCCGGCAGCTTTGCAGCAGTGCAGAAATTGCAGTAATAAAAAAAGAAATCCTTCACTACAAAGGTCTTCTACGCGTGCTTGGTTTACAAGCACACATAGAAGACCTTTTAAGTTAAAGGTTTCATTTTTATTACCACAATCTCGGCTCTGCTGAACAGCCTCCGCCGGCCCCAGGACTGGATTCCCCTGTTGTCAGCTAGAATGCGGACGTCATGGGAGAGGGAACTTTCAAAGCAGATATCTCTCAAACCATAAAGGATTGAGAGATGCCGCTGGGCTCATTTTACTCCGTTTTTGAAGGGCTACAATATGGGGGATAGTAATTTTTAAGTATTACTATCCCTTGAATAGCAAAACTCCCCCATTGTCTAATGGCGAGAAATAGAGGACATCTCCAGTCAGATTAACGGAATCCCCAGGGGGCGGGGATAGCCCATAGAGGTGGAATGTGGGCTAAAAGGGTAGTGTACACGAGCACATGAACATTTTATGACCTGATAAGAAACCAGAATCCTGCGAGAGATATAATCATAGTTCAGGAAAAATACATATATACAGTGTAAACCAACATATATGAATAGAGTTATAACCAACATATATGAATAAAATTCTAACCAACATATATGAATAAAGTTCTGTAGCAAATCCGATCTTGGGATCACTTAGTTCTGTTCATACTGTCCAAGACTGTGGTATACAGTATTTTAGTATTTTGATGTTCTGATAACCAACCATTCTGAGTAGGACAGGCTCTTCAGAGGTCAATCCACGTAGTAAAACACCAGCTATAAAGAGAAAATACCAGGTCTGTTGTGCCCTCACAGAATCCATAATTTTCTCACGCCAATGTGCTATATGATCAAATACGGGAGTGTCAAATAGAGATCTCTCTGAGAACATAGCTATGCACGACCCTTGGGTACAAAGAGTCAATGCATTCCGATCCTCACTCGAGCTCCATACAGACTCTTACCTCACTGTTGCCAAGGTCCAATGCATAGACTTACAAGGTGGTATATCATAATCTCATACATAATACCTGGAAAGGTCTTTAGGTTCCAGCCACCTCCATCATTATAGATGGCTTAGAGTGGCTCTTAGTAGTATATGTAGTTGTCCCCAGTTCTTGCCAAAAATATATAACTCGTGCCATTTCAGTGGGGTCCAGCCACCTCCATCTATGCTGATGGATCAGAATGGCTATCCACTATATATAGTCATGCATCTGTAGATTATCATTTTATCCACTGTATGTAATCCTGTATCTGTAGGTTATTTTAGCATATATTCACACAAGGATTCCAACCACCTCCACCTGATGGATTAAAATGGTACTCCCAGAGTGGTAATGTTCTATTGGGGGGTAAAAAACCAACCACGTTCTCCGCCGACATTGCTATGTTCACAGGAAACATGAATAGGAAATGTTCTCATTGAGACCATTGGGTGTGTTCAATGTCCTGATCCATCTGACTTCTCGTTGTAGCAGACGTCCCCTGTCACCTCTTCGTTGTGCTGCTGGTTCTTGGTTTATTATCATCCATTGCATGCTTGTGACTGTGTGTTTAAGTTGAGCAAAAATGCCGCGCCACCGTTTTATCTGAAATGCCGCTTTGCGGTGCGTCTCGGATGGATTTACGATGATTTGCCATCCATTCCCTCAGTGTTGTGATTGTTTTTCCAATGTATAGCAAAGAACATGGACATTTAATGTAATAGACGATAAAATTGGAGGTGCAGGAAAATCTTTGTTTGATGGCAATGTCTTTAACCGAACGTGAGTCGTTAAAGGAAGCGCCTGTGAGGAGGTTTTTGCATGTGGTGCAATGTAAGCATTTATAGCAACCCCCTTTCTCCTGCATTGTGAGCCAGCACTGTTTGTCTGTCGTATAACAGTGCCTCGGATCAGTTTTTACTAACATGTTCCTAAGATTTGATCCTCTTCTGTAGGCCATCATTGGCGGATCTCTATGCAGTCCATTGAATATCAGTGTGATTGGGGTTTCACTGTCTCTCGGTCCATGACAACAAGTGGAGCCCAGTGATTCATTCATTCATATTCTGATATACCGCTGGTTATACTATGGGATATATCAAGACACACATATCACATATGAGATATGCCATCTAGTTGGTTATGTTGGATCCCTGGCTCATAGATTCATATAATAGCGGAATGAGTGGCCAGAGGATCGGGACTTGGGCTTACACTGTTTTCATACATGGTTTTCTTACATTATTTTCCTATTAGGATATATTCCCAAAAGGATATTCACATTTGTATAATTATCTTCTGTCTCTGTATTAGCTGGGTCTCTATTCTTGGCAAGTCCGGGTGCTATGCAATGTGCTGGAGACCCGTGACTCGCCTGAATGATTGGACAGCTAAAGACAGATCCCCGTAAGGGGAGTTCTCCAGTATGGCTACAGTACGCAATAATAATAATAATAATAATTCTAAACATACACTAACATGAACCTTTAATGTGAAGTGATTAATGAGGATTCTGACAAGGTGGTTCCATTTTAAGCAAGTCCGTGTGCAGTGCAATGCGCTGGAGACCTGCGACTCGCTAGGTCAGAAGTCCAACTAGAGGTGGAGGTCCAAGTAGTGGATACTTTGACCTCTAGTTGAGATGGGTGTCATTCTGTACCCTAATCTTCTTTATTTTAATTGTTTGTATATAGACATATGTCTAGTTCACTTGGGTGATAAATGGATGTCACTTATGTTATATAAAGCAGGTTCAGGAGGATTCTGTAATTAGATATAGGTTGGCGTCATGACCTGATTGTATGTGGGTCAAAGGGTATTTATAGTAGTCACAGAGCACAATTTTGTTGTCTTGATAAAGATCCGTGTGAGGATCGAAGCGTTGACCATGAATAAAGCAACACTTTTTGATTGATGTTGGAGTCCTGATTCTATCCTATATTTCTTTTTTATAATTTGTATTCAGTGTACATGGACCATAGTAATCCCCATATGTGTCTTTACATACATGCCATAAACACAAACTGTATACCCACATCATGCCTAGTATATGACCCCCTCTCTTTAGTCCCCTGTCATGGCATTTGCTACTAAGATGACCCACTTTGGGATCGCTGTGTGGAGATGGATGTCCCGTATTGAGAACTCTGTAAAAAGGGATTGATCCGTCACTGACACACCTGCCCCAGCAATCCCTATCAGAAGAACAGCTACATGTGGGTGTGTTCCATGGGGGGAACGCAGAGGAAGGAGTGGCTACCAGTTCACATAGTGGAATACATCATGGAAGAAGGATGCAGAAATTGTGCGTTCCAGAAGTGGATCGCGGAATTAACTGCACATCCAGTTTGGCTACAATGAACGTTCGGTGAAGCGGATGTTTGGGATTTACATAGTTCTTTGGCGCACTTTTTGGAATAATATATATTGGGGCATGTATACACTATTATTACTCCTGAGGAAGTGGTATAGTCTGACACCACAAAACGCGTAGAGCAAGACTTTTTCCCCAATATACAATATATATTGTATTTTGATTTGATTTTACTGTCTTTAAGCAATATATTGCAGCTTCTATCACTTTCTGATTTTAGAAATTGGTCCAAACAATTATTAGTATACTATTGTTAAAGCCCGTGTTCATGGGCCAAAGTGCGTAAAGAGAGACAGACATTTTCAGAGTGTTAATAAATAATATATTATGTGGAATATTTTAATGTAATTTATGTTAATAGAAAAAAAAATTGTTTTTCTTTTTTTTCGAAATTACAATAAATAATTACATAATACACAAACACATTATAACTAAATTAACTGACAAAACCTATATATTTATTTAAAGTATATTTCTTTGAAAACAATGTTTTTTTGTAAAAATGTTATCACTGTTAGGTAATATCTTTCCTTGCTTGGAACCTTGAAGTATCTTAATTGTGACATCAGATGATGTATGAACTCAAGACATTGCAACATAAAGTTGTCCGTGACTGAACACTGGCTCTGGAAGGAATATTCCAACTTTTTCTCAAGTTTGACCTTGTGATCTGTTAATGGTCATTCCAAAAGGCAAGTTTGATTGGAAACAGTCTCCTTCTCAAAATGAATGGTAGTTCAGTGTTGGCAGGGGCTAAATCTATTCGTAGGATAAACACCATCTGGTTTTGGGCTGTTCCTGTGAGGACCTCGGCAATTATTAGATTGTGCTTAAGATCTATAGCTATCAATCTGGTTACATTGCACAGACCTCTTTTTGTGTTAAGATTTCTAAGCAACACAATAATACTGCCAATTTTAATTATCAATCTATGAAGAGGCATTCCCGATGGAGCCAACTCGTTTAGAAATTCTATGGGATCGTTTTGAGAATCTTCATCTGTCTGATAGTCAATGGAATCTGAACTTAGATATATTTTTTCTTCACCATCGAGTAGATTTAATACTTGCTCATTGATTTGATCAACATGAGAATTTTTTTGTACACAAAATTACCTTTTTTGGAAAAACTGGGAACATCAGACATGATACAATCGTGGCATTAAATCCTCTTGAAGGCCCTCTGAGTTATTTAATGAACCCTCTCCTAATTTTAATAGGCATTTGCTAAATTCTGGATCCACCGACTGCACATTATTGTGCAATTTCAAAACTTTGAATTTATCCCAGTGATCACTGAAGTTTATACTTGCTTCAACAACAGCAGATCTATTCCTGTGAGGAAGTACTGGGAGTGTTTCTCAAAAGTCACCACCAAGGAGAATTACTTTTCTACCAAATGGCTTGATGTTTTGCATAATTTCCTGAAGAAGTGTATTGACACATTTCAGAGCTATACTGGGTGCCATTGTTGACTCATCCCAAATCAGCAATTGTGCATTACGTATGAGCTCAGCATCTTTTGAAGTCATTATCATAGATGATGTTGATGTGTCCAGTAATGGAATGGGAAGTTTGAACTGGGAATGGTAAGTTCGGCCAAGAAAATTAGCTGCTATTCCAGTGGAGGCAACAGGAAGAACTCCCTGTCTGCATCCATGTAATGTACTCAATAGTGTTTTATATAAATAAGTTTTGCCACTTCCACTAAGTCCATCAATGAAAAAACATCTGTGTGGTAAATTTTCATTACCAATAGCGGACATTACAGTGTCAAAGGCAACTTTCTGTTCAATGTTGAGTGCATCTTGAAGTTGTACTCAGATTTGCGCTTCCAAGTCAGGAACGTAGTTGAATTGCATATCTGGAAGGAAGTTTGATGGATTGGGGAGTCCAAAATCTTCACATTGTTTACCATTTACTATGAGAACATCTTGAATGTCCTTTAATGTAAATTGTTTACAACTTTCGCAATCGTCCATGTGGCCCTCATGATGTGAATAATCTTCATAAAGCTCTTGTTTGCATTTTTAAAACAGTAGTGGGACATTAGGTGGGAGAGCAAAGATGCACAAATAAGCAAACAGTTCCCTCATTTGTTTAGGCATTTGTTCAGATGCTGATTTGTTAAGTGTAAGATCCCATGTAGCGTAGTGTAAATGTGAACATTTTTGGGCAGTTTCTTTGAATGTGTGACATTCTTGTCCATTTACAGTTCATAGATCTCTAAAGGAATTTGCTCCTTTAAAGTAATCTCAAACAAAATCTCTCAGAATCCGATGAAAGATTAACATAGTACATATGGCCAATTGTTGTATATGGAATCAAATACGGTGTTGAGGAATGTCAGAGAAACAATTCACGTGCAGCATGATTCTCTTCATTCAACTTGAAGTATGCTGTTAAAGTGGTATCCCTGTCTTGGGACTTTTCTGCAGCTAATTGTATGTTATCATTATTGAAATACACATTTTGTTCACCTGGAAGATGAACTTGAAGTCTTATTATTATATGTGTTTGATGGTGCATCAGAAAACCATACAACCTGCAAACTGCTTTAGGAGCACTGATATATCTTGAGTCCAAAAAGGTTTTGAATCCTTCATGCTGCAGTGTGGCATGTTCCTTTATGGAAATATTTGCACAATCGTAGCCTTTGTACACACACCTGAAGAGATATTTCACACTTCTGACTGACACACAACACTTTATTTATATAGCAGTTGTACTTCAAGCTAAAGTATGGGCTATATGGAACTACCCAAGAATTGTCTAATTTTTTTTACCCTTGACAATTACTGGGGTCACATTTGTTCACCTCCAATATCGAGGATATCCATCCACATTAAGTAAAGTTTCTTCTTGAAACTGTTTGAGGAAGTTTTTTGAGCACTTGCTATGAACCATGCATGGTGAATTTAAATTTTGTTCCCCACGTGGTCCGTGTATCATATGCTTTATCACAATGGCATGTAGCTGGGGATAAAGGTGTTCATCTGGAATTTCGGCTGATATAAATTTGTCAGTGGTTTCAGCATCTTTTGGCTTGTGTTCTGTTTTCAATATTAAGAGGATTTACTTTGAATGTAATCCAATAATCCTGTATATTTTTCAATCCGAAGGTTTGATTGATTTTGACGGATATAGTTGAGTCTGTTAGCCTCAGTTTTGACATAAGCATGAACAAAGTACTGCTGCGTCAACTTGCCAGCACTAAGGAAGGGATTAAATTGATCCTGAATGGCCATCCTGTAACAACAGTATTTCATTTGACTAACTCTTATCCTTGGGTTGGAGGGTGGTTGTCTTTGTACAATACTGATTGATGTTGGCCTTTAGTTGAGAGCGATGTTGGGACCCCAACTTTGGTCCCCATATGAGAATAATCATAGGATACACCAAGGGTTCGAGATTAGGGTCCAAAACACTTATTCTTACTGTCTTTTTTGTTTGATCTGTAGTGCGGCAATGAATAAGAATGTTGCGTTCAAGGGGAGGTTCACCCTCTGAATTGTGGAAGATAACAGCCACCTCATTAACTCTTTGGGTGTTATATCTTCGGGAATCAGATTTCCGGTCCTGAAGAATTACCATAGAAACCTTTGATGGTTCATCTCCATTTAAAGCGGCTTCATGGATGCATTCTTGCTCTACCTCATACAGCATTTTACATGCTTCAGCGAAAGGATTATACTGAGACATATAAACTTAACTCCCTCAAAAGATCGACATGACACCCCAAATTTTCATGTAGTGTGGCTCTTTGTTTACCAGGTTCCTCAGGATTCAAAATGTAGAGCTGTGCAAATTTGCAGCAATCATCATTTTCAGGATGCAAGGCACCAGATCGGTGATAGATTTGGCCATTTATTCTAAAGCAGTATGGTCCGTATCCTGGAGGTGGTGCAATGTTTGCTCCCATTGATGCAAAAGCCAATGCACTATTGATAGAACGGATATTATCCATAACATTTTTTGAATGTGTGTGCTGTCCAGTCAGTTGTTGGATCAGTGGTGACATTTGTATATCATGTAGTTGGATTTTGCCTTTATTGCAGCATTTATTAAAGAGCTTATCGCTTGGTTGTTCCTGTGGAAAATGCTTTGCCATGCAGAAGTTGCACAAAACGTTAAGTTGATCCCACAGGTGTGCATGTGGACATTGTCTTCATTAATTTGTAAATGGTTGAAAGTTGTGTTGGATGGAGGTTTCTCATCATGGTTTTTGTTTAATTTCCATTGAGCGTAGTTTTCTTGATCAATGATGTTGGCGCAAACATTTTTGTGGCGTTCATGAGTCTTTTCCCTTTTAAGGGCTTTCTGTGCATCTGTCATATTATTTTCTACAGGCTGCAGAATGTGATTGTTGCATGTCCTGTTGGAGAGCTGTTTCATGAGCGGTCATATTGGCACTGTATTTTTGTTGCCTTGAAGTATTCTTTTCACTTTGACTTGCCCATTGTTGCTCAGTTATATTTCTCCGACGTATGCGTTGAGCCTCATTTCTTCGGCGTTTAACGTTTTCTACATCTTCATGTGTTAGAATTCTCTTTTGAGGCATTGTGGAGGAGAGATAGGTTGTATTTACAGAAAGCCCTCTGTATGGGGGGAAAAAAATAATTTATTTTGCTATATTAGAGAAATAGTGCTTAAACAAAGAAATTTTTGTTTATATATTTTTTTAAATGTATGTGTTTTATTAGCGTAATATTTTCATTGTCATAGAACGTTATCAGTGGGATACAGAAACTACAGTAGGTTTTCATTAACACAGTAGGACCACTATATATCCTAAGTCAACAGCTCCCTCTAGCAATGACAACAGGTGAACCTATGCAAATTGAGATTTCGGAAGGGGGATTTAAAGGGATGTGAAAATGGGACCATGACTCAAAATGTTGAGGGAGAGAGCAGCCCTGTCACATCAGTGCAGGGAAACAGGTCAGGAGAAGTGAAATGAGGGGCATAAGGGTGGGGTGGGAGAGAGCATCTGTGGCAGTGGAGCAGAGAGCACCTGTGCCACAGTGCTGAAACGGGTCAGCTCAGGAGAAGAGGTATAAGGGGCATAAGGGAGAGAAGGAACCCAATATGAAGGTTATTAAAAAAATTCTTTATAATTACCACAGTCAGGGTCAGAAGTGTTTAGAAATTGTAATTTTTCAACAGGTTATTAGATGAAAGTCAGAAGCAATGGTAGAAACTGTTTGAAAAAGTTAAGAACCAAGTCTCAGGCTTAAACCATGTTTGTCAAATGCAGTCATACATAGTAGAGACTGCCCAAACACATAGAATGCTGGAAGATGTAGTTCTGCGGTAGTACACATGCTACCGCAGAACCACACCTCCCAGCATTTTGTGCTTTCGAGCAGTCTCTACTACACATGACTGCATCAGACAAACACACATCTGGTGTTTTGATGTATACAATTTTGTAGGTTTTTTATACTGTTTTGTGTACTGTACTTGATAGTTACATAACTTAACCTTGGCTGGTTTGGGTTTACTATTTTGCCGTAATGGACCTTTTTTTCTTCTAACATCCAGTCTCTTGCAGCGTTTGGTGTGCTTATTCCCGCCCCCGCCGCTTTAAACAGCAGTACCTTTTTTTCCCGTTCTTTCCCTATTATAACCTTTACTTAAAAACGTATTTTCACCTCTGCTTTAACCCTTTGAGTGTCACAGGGTATGCAACACATTCCAAAGCAATGAGTTGTGTAGCTCTCTGGCACTCAAAGGGTTAAGCAACAGTGCTATACTATACTGGCTGACTGAGCAGGCACCTCACTAAGTGCACTTACTGTGTCAGTTTTGCTCTCCTCTGTACAGCAGATACTGCCAGTGAACATTGAGTTTTCCCTTTAACCCTGTGAGTGCTAGAGGGATACGCAACACAGTGGAAAGCAAGGCATTGCATACCTCTATGGCACTCAAAGGGTTAAGAAGCAGTGCATTTGTTAGTGTACTATACTGGCTGATTGAGCAGGCACCTCACTAAGCGCCCTTAGTGTGTCATTTGCTCTGCTCTGTATAGTAGATACTGCCACTGAACACTGAGTTTTCCCTTGTGCTTTAACCCTCTCTGGCACTCAAAGAGTTAAACAGCAGTGCATTTGTTACTGTACTATACTGGCCGATTGATCAGGCACCTCACTAAGCACCCTAACTGTGTCAGTTTTGCTCTCCTGTGTATAACAGATACTGCCAGTGAACATTCAGTTTTCCCTTTAACCCTGTGAGTGACAGAGGCATAAGCAATGCATTGCAAAGCAATGCGTTGTGTACCTTTCTGGCACTGAAAGCATTAAGCAGCAGTGTCTCTCTTACTATGCTATGGCCGATTGAGCAGGCGCCTCACTATGCACCGTTAGTGTATCAGTTGCCTCTCCTCAGTATCAAAGACAGTGATGCGGCTCTTATAGGCTGGATCGCGTCACTGCACATGCGCGATCCAGTTCTTTATGCTTTGCCATAGTTTCCTTTCCTCCCGGCCAGCTGTTTAGAGCTCTGCACACCCGCGAGGTTTGTGGAGATATCACCTCTCGGGTCTGCTGTACTTTGTGTGATACGCTGGCATACTTTGTAAACAATATTCATTACTTATTTATGACCTTGTTTTTTCCTCCCTTCCATGTGGCTTATTGTGCATTCGGGCAGTCTCTAATGGCGCGGGCGGCTTATTGTGCATTTGGATAGTGTGTATGCATTCAGGCAGTGTGTAGAGCGCACAGGTTCTACAAACGTTTTAGAGAATTAATATATAGGATAGGCTATTATAGCCTTTCTACATTGTGAGACATTTATTTCCTTGGATATTATGGTGTTTTTTATTTTTTATCTAAATCAATATTAAAAATATTTTTTTAATGTGTTTTGGTGTCCCCAAATGTGGTAAAACACTGAGCACATTTTAAAGGGATAGTAATACTTCGTTTTATCTTTATTTTATTTTGTAGGAATTAAAAAAAACACGAAGAACGATATAAGTCTTATCTCTCAAACCTTTATGGTTTGAGAGATATTCACAAGCAAAGTTTCCCCTCCCGCCCCTTTTACCTAGTATAAGCCATCTCTTCTCAGATGTGGAATGCAGTCCATAGACCAGACAGATAACAGCAGGGGACTATCTTTTTCCTATGAGAACAATGAAAGCCCTGTCCCCCTTGACAAGTTTTTCAGGTTTTTCCCTTATCTTAATTGAAGATTGTCCCTCTCTGTAGTTTACCTGGGCACCTCCCTTCTGCTCTGGCTAAACAGTGTTACATCAGTAAAAGGGGCAGGAGGGGGATACTTTGTCATTGAATTACTCTTGAACTACAACTCTGACAGAATTGAAATAACACTCTCCAAAGTCCAAATACTACGATGATTAATTTGAGCTGCTTTTATTATGAAACTTTACTATCCCTTTAAAGGGATAATAATACGTAATATGTAAAACAATATATATTGTAGTACTCTTGTTTTACTCAGGGGGATAAAGCCCACATATTTTTTTTTTACATTTTAAGTATTACTATCCCTTTAAGAGAAAGTCTTATATACTCTTTGGAGCCAGTGGAAGAGTCACCAGCCTGGAGTGATACTCTTAAAATCCAGTGCATGTTCATCTAACTGAGAGATGGGTTAAACTTCTCTAGCATGTGAGTAAACCCAGTGGTGGTTGTGGTGGTGGTGAGAGAACATTGTACATACTATTACTGATAATACTACATTTAGAGGTGTTACGGTTGCGTATTTTGTTTTTTCCCCATTTTCTTCATTTGTGAGGTGGCTTTATTAAAGTGGATGTGTCAGCTATGCACAACATGCCATAAATAGGTGACACATCCAATACCATCAAAACATTATTTATTTTTTATTTTCAAGTTCCATTTAGTTTAAAATTAACTTACAAAAGTCTGTGCTACAGCCACTACCGGGTGACTGCGGTTCTCTGCGGTTACAGAGATCTGCCTTGGCTCTTCTCCCTCCTTCAACGACAAAGGCTTCTGTCAGTAAGCTGGAGCGGTCTCAATGGCGGAGATCGATATCTAGCCAATGAGACCACTTCAGCTTCTAGACTGAAGCCTCCGTCATCGGAGGAAAGCAGATGCAGAGCGTTGCGGACGTGGCTGCAGCCCAGACTTTTGTAAGTTAGATTTAAACGAAATGTAACTTGAAAATAAAAAATAAATAACGTTTTGATGGTATCGGATGTGTCACCTAACTATTTATGGCATGTTGTGCATAGCTGACACATCCACTTTAAATTTCTCAGTAAGATGTATGCTCTGTAGCAGCACACACTCTGTGGCTGAAGGTCTGATCAGCTGATAAGTCTTCTACAAAGTCTCTTATATCCTTAACATTCATGGGCTAGCAGCTTTTTGACCCTGAACTGGATAAAGTAATGAGCCATGCTATCTACTGTGGGTCGAGTTCCCTTTTGCCCTGGTAAACACACATACACGTTAGTATTTTCCTCAGAAGTCTCACTTTTTTTTGTTCCCCTCACTGCTACTTCTTGAGCCAAGCCGCTTCTCATCCCAAGCCCAAACTGACCTGGATGGGCAACAAGCAGTTTCTAGAAGCCCTCCGGCTATATGTTTCCATCAGCATGACTCATTGCTTGCCTGGCTGCCTGAGGTAATAGGAAGGCATCTGGGGAAGTCTTGAGATATGTGGGCTGTCTCCGTGTGGACCCATGCATTTTATGGGTTGTTCTGGAGCTTTATCAAATAGACTTTATGTCGACATTAAGAAGGGAAATGGGGCGGTAGCTGGAGCACAGCGAAGGGTCTTTCCCTGGTTTGGGGATAACAGAAATGCATGTCTCCTAGAGAAGGAGGTGAGAAAAAATAGAGTCTGCTAACTGATTAAAAGTCAAGGTGAGAGAAGGAACAAGCTGGTCTGCAAACAAGTGATAAAAGCGGACTGGAAATCCATAAGGTTGGGGAACCAGAAAAAAATCAGTGCAAGAGTAGGTAGAATGAGGAGCTGAGTAAAAAGAATAGGAAGGTGCCGCGCCATTAAAGATGTGCCAAATGTCGAGGAGAGAGTGTTGAGACAATAAGGACCGTAATTCAGTAGTGAGTTGCTGGGAGAGAAGAAGTGCCCTCTGTCAGAGACTCTGTCTTGGTGGAGTGTAGAAGGTTAATTTTATAAACAAAATTCTGTTTTTAAATGTGTGTAAACGACTTCATCTTTAAAACAAAGGAGGCCTCTTCGTTCAATGTGGGCTTTTCTTTATTAAGATAAGGGAAAATAGTTTAGTAAAGGTTATGATTACAAACTACTTTGTGCGAGACAGCAAGTATAAAACAGACAGACTCCCCTATGGGAAAGCTTAGTAAAAGTGACAGGTTTATAGGGTCTCTGATAAACGTATGACCTCTCCGTGTTGAGATGAGTACCAGGCCAGATGCCATTTGTAAAATTCTAATGTGGAGAGAAAGGGCCATATTGTGGATGTAAATAGCATTATTACCAGTGTTTTGAGAATTTCCCAAAAGATAATAATATGCCTGATGTCACTGTATATGAGATGGATCTTTATTCAACCAGAGTAGGTTGGGCGGAGTTCTGATAAGAAAATCTTTTACTTTAAAAAGTAAGGTTTTGAGAGAGAAGGGGGCTTTTTTCCTTTTGAGTATTGGCTGGCTTTTTCCTCTTGGTTACTGGCTATTCAGTTCCTGCTCTGTGTACCTAGCTGAGAGATACAAAGAAACACACATGGACTGGCAACTATATATTTTCTTTATTTAAATTCTGCAAAAGTTCAGAATCAAATTTTTTTTCTTCTATATTTGAAGAAACTTAATTTGTCTTATAATTGTCTTAATTGGACTGGTAAACCATTTGGGATCAGTTATAATAAGCTATATTAGCTCTAGATTTCTGGAATTAAGCAGAATTTATTTATTCATTTATAGGTAAATTGTTATATTTTGCCAGATAAGTGTAATATAGTTATAGAGCGTTGTTTATATATTAGTTAATATAATTTTTGGTATTTCTAGAATAATATTTTGTGGTTCTGGAAAGATTATAATCGCTAATATTTGATCTGGGGAATTCTTTGAATTCAATTATTAACCCTTTAACCGCTATTTGTCTGTTTATTAGTGGTGTTCCTTTGGAGTTCTCGGTGTATGTTTTGGGTCTAAAACAGAAGTTGCCAGCTTGGGTGTGGCATCATATTTTAAATAAGTGGATTAACCCTTGAAGTGCCTATAGGTTTTATATAGGCTTGCTGTAGTCATGTTTATGATATATGTTGCCTGAAGTTGGTATACTGTCTAGAGATATATTATTGGATTGATTCTAAGTATATTTTTGGTATAATCTATGATTGACTATATTAATTGCAATTTATAAGTCTTATTCAGAAGGTATGCAATATTTGAAATCAGTACATAATTAAATTATAGTGATTTAAATCTGGGATTCTATTCCAGTTAGTCTCTAAATTTTATTATTATCTATATATGGTATAAGGGAATGGTCAGAGGACCTAGCTTAATATTTAAGCTAATTCACCTAATATACCTTAAACCTCATTTAGCATAGTTTATACAGTTTCTGGGGCAGGGGTATTCATATACATTGCTGCCAACTGTATTCTATTAATTGTAAGGATCAATTATCCTTTTCTATGCTGCTGAGTGCAATTATTGTTATCTAATACCTCTGAATATACCTATGTGTTGTTAACCTTTAATTGCTGGTAATCCTCATGGTGATAATTGTGGTTTGGTTTACTATATATCTATTGTAATTGCTGATCACTCATTTATATAATTGTTGTTTATACGCTTTGTATATAGTATATTGTACTTTAATAAATGATATATATTTTTGCACAAATATGCAGGATTGATTATTTTATCAGTTCTTTACTGTGAAGTAGCGTGTCAATAACTAATATAGTTTAAAGTTCTCAAAATTATTTAATATTGTTATTCATATATTTATGTGAAGATATCCAACCTGATTAGTTCTCTTCTTTTAACCCCTTGGCTACCTTCATCATAATTAGTTCGACACCTCTGACCAGTGTAGGGAAAGATTTAGCACAGTACTGAAATCCCCACCTAACAGCAAAAAAACCTCAGCAAAGGCAGCAAGAGAGGATAGGGTAGTTTCCAGAAATGGGAGAGTTGGGAGCATATATTGTAGCCAGGGTACATATGAGGGAGCCCACTTTGCCCTTGAGAAAAAGGAGCCTGTCCTCGGAATCCGACAGGGTGTCAAGGATAGTGAAGTGGAAGGATTTATGAAGCAGAATGGCAACCCCACTGTGCTTGGTAGAAGCAGAGCTATAGTATTGGTGTGGGTACATTCTATTATGAAGTTTAGAAGATGCATAATGCGTCTCTTGCACAAAGCAAAACTTGGCACCCAACCTGGAGCACTCTCAATACAAGAGAGATCGCTTCTGGGGCATGTTGAGGCCCTTAGCATTAACCATGAGTGCCTTAAATCTATAAGCCATCTAGGAAGAATTTAGGACCCAATAGTGACAACAGGCCTAAAGGCAATACCCAAAAGGGATGGACAAATTGCATCGACAAAAACTTAGCCATAAGACAATGAGTCAATTGGATAGCACCTATAAGGGGATAGTAACTGCTTAGTAAGGGGGAGATGGGAGGTAGTATGGGAAAGAAAGAAGAGGAGCACAGAAAAAGAGAGAAGAAAGAAAAGGAGAAAAGTAACAAAATCAGGCCAAACAGACCAGGCCTGTAGGAAAGACATGGTAAATAACCAGTATTTTAAAACTGCACAATGAGCAACATAAATAATTGTAATACACATCTTCAGGCAGTTTAGGGGGGTCGGTAACATGGAGTGGAGAGAGCAGAGCCCATGCTAGAGGCAGCAACAGCAGCAGGAGGTCAGAGAGAAGAGGAGTCATAGCAGGGCTGACATAAGGCTACATGGTAGCTTGCAAACACATCACTAAGGTTGCAATCTTTGTACATTAAACAAAGGATTACAGCCCAGTCAGGAGCGCTATACACATAGCGGCCAGGTGACATGGCTGCCAGGTCCAGAAGATCCAGGGCCATGCTGCAAGGCACACACAAAGCACTCCTGTCACCCGGTGGGTCACCACAGGAGGATTGTCCAGGAACGGGCTACAGGTGACTCAAACACCAGCAGGTCGGACACAGGGTGACAAGGAATGAGGATTTAAAAGGCACAAATAAGGAAAAACAAACCCCACCAATAGTGAGGTATAACAACATTATTACAAACAAAAATACGGCCAACAGAGCAACAGAAGAGTAGGCCAAAGCAGTATGTCCACATATGCCAACGGTAAGTTATACATGGCACAGTACACAAGGAGAAAAGAACCTTGAAGGCAGTCGGGTATCGGTGGTTGCAGCGGTGGGATCAGGGATTATCCTGGATCTCTTGTGGAGAACCGGCATCCATCTGTCTCTCTGAGGTAATGGAGGGCCTCGTGGAGGAGCCGGGCGAGAGGGATCACAAAGCTCATGCACCGGTGAAAAGTTCAACAGTTTACAAAAATTTGGCTCTACGAATGTTGTGGGTGCGACCCTCATATGAGATGATCATGCAAAGGGGAACCCCAAGCGATAGGGGATGTGTCAATTCCGGAGTTCATCAGCCAGAGGTTTCAACTGGCGTTGCTGTTGAAGGGTGCGTGGGGAGAGGTCTTGGAACAAGGAAACTTGTACATCTCCAACTGAAATAGGGCCAGATTCCCTGGCATGTGACATAATGAGCTCCTTTTGGGTAAAGGAGTGCAAGCAACAGACAACATCTCTAGGGCGGTCACCCATCTGGTTATGGGGCCGAAGGGCCAGGTGGGCCTGCTCCAGTCTGATAGCGTCACCAGTCACATCCAGAAGCTTACAAACATGTCCTGTGAGGTTTGGTTAAGGGAGGCTGGTAGGATAGTCTCTGGTAGGCCCCACACCCAAATATTAGATCTGCGACTTCGGTTCTCTAAGTCGTCAAGTTGGGAGCTAAGAAGGTCAGTTATTTCATTGTGGTACTCAAGACATCGCTGCACAAAATCCTGAGCACTAAAAATAGAATCTTGAGCCTCTTTCAAGTCTTTAACCCTGGAGCCCAAGCTGCGCAGATCAGATCAAAGTTCTGCAATGTCCTTTCTGATAGCTTCCTGGACTGAAAATAGCAGGCGCTTCAGGTCTTCTCTCGTCGGGAGGTCCATACTTTTATCTTCAATAATATCGGGCTGAGAATCTACCAAATTCAATAATGGTGGATTGAATAATGAGTGATTGCGGGGGCATTTAATTATATGCTGCCATTTCTACCTGCATAAATATCACGGTTTACTTCACTACTATGCATTGGTCATACTGAGGTTCTGACCTTATATAATTATCGATGTATACTTACAGACTCTCTTAATTACTTTATGTCTTTTTGCACCCTTTTCTATAAAACTGACAACTGGCCAAAGATGATCGGTGTTTCAGAGATTGTATGTTTAATAAGAGAAAAACTCTGTCACTGAAGGTGAGGTTTAGAATCTCATTATCTCCCTTCTACTACAAAGAGAATGGTAATGCCACTTATAGTACTCTCCCTGTTATACAATTCAAGGGTATAGGAGTAACAATGTTATAAGGCAACAATATGGATAATGGGATACCATCTATATTTGTTATATATAGATTTTTATAAGATCTGAATGCTTAACCATTTCTTAATTTTGAGGAGCTTTGTTTTTAATATTTGTGACCATTTACTCCAAGGTCACAGTGGGCACTGAGCAGCTGCGTCTTTGTGGATATATACAGTTACAGCACCCTATACACTATATTTGTATACTGCCAAGAGAGCAATACACTTCTGGAAGAGGACTGAGAGAGGATATCTTTACCATGATAGAGCTCAGGCTGACACCTTTGTTCACTCTATCCTGTAAGAATGTCAAGACTGTAGATTCAGGTTCCCAGGAATAAACCAGGAGTCAGTACGGTAAAGTAAAACAATCTTTTATTAGAATAATTACAATAATGCACGTAAACAAATAACACACATAGGGTGATCAAAGAGGCAAACACTGTATCAGAAATAGCAATCTGCCAATAGATCCACCACAGTGTCCGAGACTAGGCCTCAGCCCTCGTGGTAATTCGGAATGGCCAAAGGACTAGCACTGACTCCAATATCTATGCAACCAAGTAGACTACTGACTCACGCCTGCAGTCAGTAAGCTAGGAGTCTGATAGAGCCCCAGGTCCGCACTATGACGGGTGTCTGAGGAGCAGGGACCAACACACGGAGGAAACAGACAGAGCCCTCTAATCAGCAACAGAAAGGATAGTCAGACAGGCCAGGTCATACACGGAATGGGTAGTCAGCCAGAGCCACAGGTTTGCACCAGACAGGATATCCACTGGAGCATTTGTATGCTGGATGCACAGTGGACAGAGCCCCAGGTAAACACCAGAGTGGGTAGTCAGACAAGCCAGGTAATACACGGAGCGGGTAATCAGCCAGAGCCACAGGTTTGCACCAGAAAGGATGTCTAAGCCAAATCAGAACACACAAGGAGAATGGTCAGACAGAGCCACAGGTCAACACCAGGATGGATGGTCAGACAGGCCGGGTCATACACAGCTCAAGTAGTCAGCCAGAGCCACAGGTCTGCACCAGATTGGGTGTCCGCTACACAAAGGAAGCGGGCAAAAGAGTAGTCAGACAGAGCCACAGGTCAGCACCAGATAGGATGGTCAGACAAACCAGATTATACACAAAGCCCAAGGGAAACAGAACTGTATTGTACAACAACACAAGGGAAACCAAGTCAGGACTCAGTCTGCCCTTTAAACCCCTCCTCAGGAAGTAGGTAGGAGGAGCAGCTCAGAGGGAGGAAGTAGGTAGGAGGAGATTTCAGGAATCAAACACATAAAACAGAGGCCTGCTGCATGCTTGAAGCCTCGCGCCTGCAGATAACGCATCTAGCTTTGATGCGTCCAACCATGCGTCATTCCAGCGACATCCATGCTGCATGGATGGCCATTGATGCCGAAGCGTCATTTCAATTGTCGCCTGAAGCCGCGGTGCTGGAACCAAGGTAATCTGTAACATAGGGAGGTTAAAGTTCTGAGAAGATATATCCTTATCAGTACACCACTGGTAAAAGATGGACCAGATCTTACAATACACTTTGGAAGAAATAGGCTTCTTAGCTTGGATCATGGTGGATATGACATCCTCCAAGACGCCCTTTTTCAAGAACCATGCTGTCAAGGCCAGTCTTTCCACCTGCTGGTAACAGAGAGGTCCTTGCGTCAGAAGATCCAGTCTCAAGGGAAAGCAGAATAGTTTCTCAATGGACAAGTTGAGATCTGCAAACCAGGTCTGATGGGCCAGAAAGGAGCAATTAGGAGGACTAAAGTATTCTCCATTTTGATCTTCCTGGGAATCAGATGTGGCGGAAACAAGTAGGCCAGATGATAGTACCATACAATGGACATCACGTTCACTGCAAAGGTGAATGGCTGGAACTTGAGCTTCCACACCAATTGAAGGAGTTCTCAAACCTCCGTCTAGGCTGATTCGCTTTGAGCTCCTCCTTTTTGGTTGATCCAAGCAACTGCCATTGAATTGTCAGACTGTATTCACACAGGAGTTCCCGTCAGACCAGTGAATCTCCAGGATGTTGACTGATAAGAGACTCCTCTCTGATGCAACAGCACTGAGCTGTCAGAGGACATAGGGTGGGTCTGCCGCCCCTCAGGCTGCCATCTGTCAAGACTAAGTTCCATTCCAGTATTACAAAGGGGTGTTCCTGTGGTAAATGAGTATGATGTAGCCAGCAACCTAGGTCCTCCCTCATCCGAGGTGACTGAGGATATCCAGTTGAAGTGCTCTCATATGAAACTGAGCAGAAGGACTGCTTTCAGGGCAGATATCAGGCATCCCTGGATTCTCATGTAATCCCTTATTGTCACTGAGGGCTGGGACAAACCTTGGGACATGTCCTGAAAAAGTATCTGAATCTTGTCTTCTGGTAAGAAAACTCTCCCTGCAGAGTGTTAAAGCTTATTCCCAAGAAATACAGGGTCTGCAAAGGAATCAGAGAGAACTTCGAGACTGAGGACCCAACCATTGTGGAAGAGAATGTGTACACACTCCGGGAATATCCTCAAAGCTTGATGATCAGATGATCGCTCACATATGGAGTCAGAGAAATTCCTAGTGAATTAATGTATACTGCTAGAATTGCCAAGATCTTTATTAAGATTCTTGGAGCTGACCCTAGGCCAAAAGTGTAGTGGATTGAACTAGTACTGACTGCATACAAAGGAAAAGGAAAGGAAACACTGGTGGTCTGGATGAATCAGGATATGCAGCAATGCGTTCTGAAGGTCTAGTGAGGCTAGATACTCCCATGGACACATCACTAAGATGACAGAGAGCATGGATTCAATATTGAATCATGTGGCTATCACATAGTGGTTGAGGCATTTCAAGTCCAAGATAGGACAATGCTTCCAGTGCTTTTTGGGAACCACAAAAAGATTTGAGTAAAAACCAGAAAAGCATTCCTGGGCTGGGACAGGAACCAGGACCTGATTGTTTAAGAGAGATGAGATGGCATCTATGAGGAGAGCACTCTGGGTGCAGAGGAACCCTTGATAAAAATTAAATATAGGAAGAAGGGGCTTGAAAACTATGTGGTACCCTTTCAAAAAGGCCCACAAAACCCACTGGCCTGTCACAGAAGATGCCCAAGCATCTTGAAAAAAAAAGACAGGCAAACCCCCACAGGAAGGCAAAGACCAGGTCTCCACAATTTATGCAGAGGATGGCTTGTCAGTCTTTGGCTTTTGAGCAGACTTCTTGTTTTAACAAGCTTCTTTGGATTTTGGGGCTGGGCAGGACTAGGAGTTAAACCCTCAGCTCCCTGAATTTGTGTGGGAATTAAATCATCACATCATCCTGGGAAAAAATGGATGTTTGGAAGAAATCTGAGGCAGTAGAGTGTTCTTGCTTCTAGTGGCATCACTAATAATGACCTTGCTCAGGTCAGGACCAAAGAGATTCTTGCCAGCAAAAAGGAAAGCAAAACTAAGGACCAAATCTCAGCCATAAGGTAAGACGACCAGCAGCAGATAATGCTGAGGATTTACCAGAAAATCTGGCAGAATAAAAGGCCGCTTCAGAGAGATAAGCATTGACAAGCATAACCAAGAATTCCTTCTTAGGAACATCACCACGGATAGCCTCTGAGGGTTGTTCAGCCCAGATGGCTATTGCTCTATTGATCCAGGCTCAAGCAAAGATGGGCCACAAATTAGACTTAAGCAAGGAGTCAGTGTGTTTGTTGGCCAATCACAGGAGGGGAAGTCCATTGCCCTAGGGCCTCATCAGTAAAAGGGTATACTTTGGAGATGTGCTTATTAAGAAAGCTGGCATCTTTCATTGCTGCAGCAGAACCTGACTTAATGTGCTGTTAGGAAGAAAGACTGGGGAGCCTTTATTGCTTTGCTGGAAGAAGTCTGGAAAGGTAGATTCCTATTAGAGGCCTCAGAGACCTGAAAGGTCTCCAATACCTCTCTGATGAGCCCCTCTGTTGAAGAGTAAGGTTCAGCTTCATAGGGATCTCAAAATGACAAGGAAGAATCCATATCCTCTTCCTCAGATTATATCTTCTCATCAGATGATTCCCCAACTAACAGAGTGTTCCCTGAAAAGAGAATCAATGTGACTAATGGGGGACATGGGTTGCCATGAGTGGAGAACCCAGATTGAATGAGGGAATGGAAGCCACTGAAGACTCAAGCTTTTTTTACCCAAGCTTATTAGTCCCGGTGGGTCCTGGACGTGTAGCAAGGGCCACAGCGCAGGAGGGACATGGAGTGCCACAAAATTCATTTGGAAGCTCAGTATGGAATGAGGGACAATGAGCTAAAGGGATTAAGGAAGCCCCTGAATCTTTAGGTTTGGTTTCCCCTTTTGTCCCTTGGGATCAGACATGTCCAGAAAGAATAACATTAAACTGGAACAAAGTAGTGCAAATTAGTTTAAAGGGATATTAAGGTCCCAAAAAAACGATAAGCTAAATGGTAGATGGAATTAAAAAAGACTTAATGTGCTACTTCCTATCTCTCAAACCTTTATGGTTTGAGAGATATATGAGGATCACACTGTGGCTCTTCAGAAGCACGGTCATCGAGATATCTAACTGTAAGTACTTCATCGGTATGATTTACAAGCACAAGTTGTAGACCATTCCGATTAAGTATTTATAGATAGATATCTCGATGACAGCGCTCCTGAAGAGCCGCATCTGGTTGCCCGACCAGATTCTGCCTCTGACAGATTTACAGCTCGTCAGAAGAAAGGGGAGGGAGCGAAGACCTTTATTTTCATATATCTCTCAAACCATAGAGGCTTGAGAGATACTAAGAAGCCCATTACGTCTTTTTTAATTGCATCTACCAGAGTACTTAAGTTTTTTTGGGACATTACGATCCCTTTAAATAAAATAATAAAACCACCAGAAAAGACCATAAAGGTACTTACAGGACATACAAAGAGTTAAATTGGAGAAGATAGAAGACAAGTCAGCCTCTGTGTAGTATAAGCAAAGGAGTAGTAAGATGGAAGCCAACTTGCCGCACATCCAATCAGAAAAAAAAGGCTGGGAACTTGAGGAATTCTGGGAAAATAGGATTTTAGTGTTACTTTGTTAAATCCTTTTCTCTTAGTCCATATGAAATACAGGTATCATGAAATACAAGTACCATGGGAGGAGACTTACTTCCTTAGCAGGGCTGGAACATTTCAAAAGAAAAGGTCTTGAAGGTGGAGCATTCGCCTCTCCTCATCAGGCTATCCCTGCCCCGCATTTTCCAATTTTCCTGTAAATAAAAAGACCCCAGAACGACTAACACGTCCAACCAAGTGAGACCAAGTGGGTTCCTTTTCTCTGGGTGGGAGACCTGTATTTCATATGGACTAAGAGAAAAGGATTTAACAAGGTAAGACTAACATTCTATTTTATTTTTCATCCGATATGAAATACAGGTACCATGGGAATCTGGGATATACAAACAGTAGGCTACCATTGGTGGTAAGTAATAGAAAGGACCTAGTGCCGGTCCCCATGATACCGGAGTTCCCTAGGACCATCCAGAACTAGGAACAGCCCAAACAAAATGATGTGTCAACGGACACTGAAACAGTAAGCACAGCACACTAAAACAAGAACCAACTGGGCTGAAACAGTTAATGAACAGTAAAGCACAGAGAGGAGTAGGCCATTAGACAGGCAGACCTGCCTGAAGTACCTTCCTGCCAAAACTGGCTTCAGCTGAAGCCAGAACATGAACACGATAGTGTTTGGCAAAGGTGTGCACAGAGGACAAAGTCACAGATTTGCAGAGCTGTTCAGCCGAGGCCTGATTCTTGTAGGCCCAAGAGGCCCCAACAGTCCTGGTTCATTGTGCTGTAACATGAAATGGAACAGGTTTCTTCCAAAGTCAATATGCTCTGAGAATGGCAGACTTTATCCAGGATGCAATAGTGACCTAGGACAGCCTGACATGCCCTAGAATCCTCAGGGAACAAATAATCAGTCTTACGCAGAGACTCTGTGTGGTGCACATAAAACTATGGCAGATTTGGTGTCAGGACAAAATGAAGGCAAATAAATTTCTTGATTGATATCGAACTCAGAGACCACCTTAGGAAGGAATTCCTGAGAGGTTCGAAGAACAGCTTTATCCTTGGGAAACACCAGGAAAGGTGGTTTGCAGGACAAAGCCTGCAACTCAGCACACAGAGACCACAGCAAGAAGAAAAGCCATCTGACGTGTCAAGAGACGTAAGTAAATGGTAGCCAAGGACTCAAAGGGAAGCTGCTGCAAGACACCCAATACCAAGTTATGGTCCTACAGGGGAGTGGGAGCCTTGTAGGCAGGGAAAGCGTGAGCAACCACCTGAAAGAATACCTTGACATCAGGCAAGATAGCAATGTGTCTCTGGAAAAATACAGAGAGAGCAGAGGTATGATCCTGGAAGGAACCCAGAATGAGTCCTTTGTTCACACCATTCTGCAAAAAGGACAGGATCATCCAAAGGTCCATCTCTTGTCAAGGCAGATCCTGTCTACACACCAAGACCGAATAAAGGACCAAACCCTATGGTAGGCCTCAGATGAGACAGGCTTTCTAGCCTGGATCATAATGGAGACAACCTCAGGGGAGAAACCTTTTCTCCTCAGGATGGAGACTGCAACAGCTATGCCATCAAAGACAACTGCTCCACAGCCTCCTTCCAGAGGTACCCCTGAAGGAGGATGTCTGGTCTGATTGGCGGTGGAAAAGGATCCCAAACGGAGAGACAAACCAGTTCAGGGAACCATGATCTCCTGGTCCAGTATGGGGCAATCATTATGACCGCTGAACCGTCTATCCGAATCTTCTGGAAAACTCTAGGAAAGAGTGTTACGGTTCAGTACACTCAGAAATGGTAGATGTTGGTAAAAAACACAATTTTATTTAAAGCACACAAGGAATAACGTAACCCTCACGGGTCCAGCATATAGCACATAAATAACTGACACAGGACAGGTTACATTAGCAAGTTTAACCCACACGGGTCCAGTATGTACAACAGAATACAATACTGACACAGGTCAGGTAAATATGATTGATACAGTGTAACAGAGTCCAGAGATACCAGTGAAGCCACTGACTCAGTTGCCCAGATAAGCGGAGGTCCAATGTCGCCTATAGGCAGAGATAGCGACAGTGACAGGATGGCAGTAGAGAGCAGGCAAGATCACCTGAGCGGGAGGTTGCAACAGTGGACGCCCACCGGAGACTACAACAGCGTGAGTCAGTGCTCGTTGCCAGGAACTTATGCCCAACTGAGACTATCCACCACCGTGTGCCCGTGTCACCCCCGAAGGGGTTAATGAACGCTATGGTCTTAATGTGGAAGGCAACCGGAAGCGCCCAACTGAACCAAGAGTGGAAGACCAAGCGATCGAGTACACCAGTGATGAGGATGACAGTGGTGAAACAAGTAGCGGCACAAGGCACTACCCCCGGAGGGGTTAATGAACGCTATGGTCAGAATACGGAAGGCAACCGGATGCGCCCAACTGAACCCAAGAGCGGATGACCAAGCGATCAATTGAACGGTGTGGAGGATTAATGGCACAATGAGACTCAAACCCACGGATTGGACTACAGACGGTAACGGAGTACCGTAGCTCAGTGGTGCACGAGTGAAGTGCACAGATGACAGCAACAGGCACTGACAGGATCTTCACCCAGCCGGGCACGGAAGGAGCAGGAACTACAGCCAAACTGATTTGGTACACGGAGCAGAAACATCAGCCAAGCCGGGTCGGTACACGAAGCAGGGTCGTCGGTCTCGCCGGGTCAGTACACGGAGCAGGAACGTCAGCCAGGCAGGGTCAGAACAGGAAGCAGGAACGTCAGCCAATCCGAATTGGTACACAGAAGCAGGAACAGTAACTAATAGCGTAGTCAGGCAGTCCGGGTCATACACTGGTATCAAATGAACATAACATGCGCTAGGCATCAAGTACACCACGAAAGGGCAACCCATAAGTGACAGCCCAGAGTATATAAAGGCTGTCACTGGGAGGAGATGTACAGCGCAGCCAATGAAAAGGCACTAGGAAATAAGCCTGTCAAAATGTCGCTAGAATCACAGGCTCCGTGATAATACCCTCCTCTCAAAGACCCCTCTCCGAGAAGAGGGACCTGGCTTAAGGGGATACTGGGCATGGAAGCTGCGCTATAATCTGGGAGCATGAAGGTCCTTAGAATCAACCCATGAACGCTCCTCCGGATCGTAGCCTTTCCAATGGACCAAAAATTGTAAATTCCCTCTGAGTCAATAATATTTTGTACCTCATACTCCTCTTGACCTTGTATTCGAACGGGGCCAGGAGCCACAGGAGTAGTAGTGTACCGATTACTAATCAGAGGGTTTTAACAATGATACGGAATGATATGGAACACATTATGGATACGCATGGATGATGGAAGGTCCAGAGCATATGACACAGGGTTAATTTTACGGATAACTTTGAACGGATCAATGAACTGGGGAGCCAACTTATTGCAAGGGGTCTGTAGATTCAGATTCTCCGAGGAGATCCATACCCTGTCCCCAACCTGAAATGAGACCGCCGGCAGCCGTCTACAATTAGCTTGGCGCTGATACCGAATGGAAAGAAGTACTGAGGGTCCTCTGCACCTGTGCCCAAGTGGAACGGAGTTGCTCCATATGCTCATCCAGGGCTGGAATTTGCTGTGTCTGAAGTAAGTCTGGGAGTAGACAAGGTTGGAACCCGTAAATTGATGAGAAACGGGGAACTCCCGGACGATGGATTAACTGTACAATTCCTGGCAAACTCCGCCCAAGGCAACAGGTCGGCCCAATTATCATGATGGTCAGACACAAAACAGCGTAAAAATTGTTCCAAGCCCTGATTGGCACGCTCGGCGGCTCCGTTGGTCTGGGGATGATATGCAGAGGAAAATGATAATTGTATGCCCATCTGCGCACAAAATGCCCTCCAGAATCTAGACACGAATTGGCTCCCACGGTCGGACACCAATACTCTGGGTACGCCATGCAACTGGGAAACTTCCCTGGCAAACACCCTTGCCAACTCCTGGGCAGAGGGAAGGCCAGGCAGAGGCATGAAGTGTGCCATTTTGGAAAATCTATCGACTGTCACCAGAATAAAAGAATATCCCCTAGACACCGGTAATTCCCCCATAAAGTCGATGAAGACATGAGACCAAGGACGTTCTCCATTGGGTACCGGCTGTAGCAGACCCACCGGAAGTTGTCTAAGGGATTTTGCACGGGCACAGGTAGAACAAGCTGCAGTAAATGCTGTGCAGTAGGCACGCAAGGAATGCCACCAGAATAACTGCAAGAGTGCAGCCTTAGAAGCGTGACATCTCAAGAAGACAGGTACGGAAAGGCTCGGCTACGAAACATTTGCCCACTGGGGTCTCAGGTGGAGCATTAGCCTGAGCAGCGAGAATCTCCCCCCTCAGGGGTGAAGTAATACTGGTTCGCAATGTAGCTAAAATGCGATCAGGCTGGATGATCGGTACCGGAACATCCTCCTTCTCGGTGTCCGGGTTAAATTGCCTGGACAGGGCATCTGCCCTGATATTCTTGGACCCAGGAAGATAGGATACAATAAAGTTAAAGCACGACAGAAATAAGGCCCATCTAGCCTGACGAGAGGACAGTCTCTTAGCCTCAGATAGGTACGTTAAATTTTTGCGATCAGTCAAGATCAATACTGGAGTTCGGGTGCCTTCAAGCAGGTGCCGCCATTCCTTGAGGGTCAGAATAATTGCCAACAGCTCCCTGTCCCCAATGTCACAGTAACTTTGCGCACTAGACAATTTTTTGGAAAAGAATCCACAGGGCCTTGGCATACTTCCAGGGTTCCGGCGCTGTGACAATACGGCCCCTACCCCAGATTCTGAGGCATCGACCTCCAAGGTAAATGGCAGGGAGGGATTGGAGTGGGACAGCACAGGAGCAGAGGCAAATGCAGACTTTAGTGTCAAGAAAGCCTGTTCAGCTTCCTGAGACCACTGGGAGGGATCCGCACCCTTGTGTGTTAAGTCAGACAGAGGTTTCACAATTGTAGAAAAGTTTCTGATGAATTTCCTATAATAATTAGCAAAACCGAGAAAGCATTGGATAGCCTTGAGCCCCTTAGGACGTGGCCACTGCAGGACTGCTGCCAACTTATCCTTGTCCATTGCGATGCCATCCTTAGAGATAATGAAGCCCAGGAATGGTACCATGGGCTTGTAGAATTCGCATCTCGATTTTGCAGAAGAGTTTATGCTCACGAAGTTTAAGCAACACGGCAGTCACATCCTTGATGTGTTGCGACAAGCTTGATGAATGTATGAGAATATCATCAAGATATACAACTACGCAAGACTGTAGCATGTCACGTAAGATGTCATTAATAAACTCTTGAAACACTGCTTGTGCGTTACATAGCCCGAACGGCATTACCAGATATTCATAGTGGACTGATCTGGTATTGAAATCCGTTTTCCACTCATCACCAGCCCTTATCCTTATCAAATTATAGGTGGCCCGCAAATCAAGTTTGGTAAAGATAGAGGAACCCTTCAATCGGTCAAACAGCTTGGTGATGAGTGGTATAGGATAAGCATTCTTAGGCATCAGTTTATTTAATCCACGATAGCCTATACAGGGTCATAGTTCGCCACTCTTCTTGTTTACGAAAAAGAATCCTGCCCCCGCGGGCGAGGGTGACTTCCTGATAATACCCCTTGTAACGGAAGCTGAGAAGGGACCGCGTCACCTTCCGCCGTCGTTCCCGGGTCTCTCCTTCTCAACGCCGGACTGGCGCCATCAGATGCACCGGTTGAAGTATGGACGGTCACTGCAGGATCCCTGGAAGCAGAGAAGCAGGGAAGAGTCCACGTCGCCTGACAGTCCACGAAGTTAGGTCACATGAAACTGGAAGCAGGCGGTCGACAATTCAGGATACTTGGCGCAGATGGGTATCAGAGTGGATAATTTAGACCATAAGCAATACAAGACTCCAGGACTCCTTGTTCACTCCAAACATAACTCACTTTGACACAAACTAC
This sequence comes from Rhinophrynus dorsalis, assembly GCA_037306005.1. Lineage (NCBI taxonomy): Eukaryota > Metazoa > Chordata > Amphibia > Anura > Rhinophrynidae > Rhinophrynus > Rhinophrynus dorsalis. The sequence continues at coordinate 172,864,757 of CM074724.1, forward strand.
AGATATTTATACACAGATCTTGCATTGCCTCTTATGGGGAAACCAGGTACAATAGGGCTTAATTCAATCATATCACAGCAGACAAAAGGTCAACAGAAGATGGCCTAACAAACACAATAACTCAGACATGATTACATTTCAGATACAAAAGGGTTTGATTGAACAAAGACTTGAGGGGCAGATATAATACAATCCAGCAGCAAATGGTAAGGGCTGACACAATGGGAGCATTCACAGAGGTAATCAACTCGCAACATATAATACAAAGGACTGACAACAGAGTTTCAGGTTATACAATAAGTGACTCACAGACTGAGGGGCGTGAATGGATTAACACACAGCAGGGGGTCTCAATACATCTTACAATACACAATACAATGGCTTGAGGGACTTCATTACACATTCAAAGAATTAACCCCTCACTGCCCTTTCCCTTGGAGGCAAGCCAGCAGTCTAACGCAGGGCAGTTTTATACATTAGCCCCATTCACATAAAGTCTATCAAAAGTCTTTAGTGCACAACCAGGGCAAAATGTCCACAGTCTTTGGATAAATAGTTCTAGGGCCAGACAAGGGCTCAAGTAACGGGTAGGATCCATTACACCCCTCTTCAGGGCATCAGCAATATACTCCTCCATGGCCCGATTCTCCTCACGAGACAACGGGTAAGCACGACCCAGAGGAGGGACGGCACCAGGAGGCAGATCAATCACTCAGTCACAAGCCCTGTGAGGCGGCAGTGCATTGGCCTCTCCCTTACCTCTTCCAAGGTCCATCTGCCTTGGATCCTCAAATGACCCAGAACCATGAACCAGCCCCTCATGCTGGAATCTGTAGTGACAAATGTCCACTCAGGGATCACAAATAGATTCCCCTGCTCCAGGTTGCTCCTGTGCAACCAACAGTGCAGATCCTGTTGATTTCCAGAATAAGAGATATCCTCAGATCCAGGAGAATTCAGATTCCCCTGCCAAGAGTGGATGATGAGCCTCTGGAGCTCCCTGGTGTGGGCCATAGTGTAAGGTGCTGCCTCCATGCGACCCGCAAGTTTCATGAACTTCCGGATCAGAGCCAATGGCCACTCCAGAGCTTGGGACACCAGACGAATAATCTGCTGAATGGAGTCCTCCAACAGAAAGACATTCCCCTGTCAGGTATCGAACTTGAGCCCGAGGAAGACCAACTCCTGAGAGGGAACCAGAGACGACTGACATGTTGAAAATCCACCCATGGTGGAGCAGAATCTGAGCACAGTCCTTGATTTCCCTTGATGGAGCCTTCAGCAGAAAGTCATCCTTGTAAGGAGTCACCTGAATCCCCTGGGTGAGAATGAAAGCAGTCAGGGCCCCCAGAACTCTTGCAAAACACCCGAGGAGTGGAGCTAAGTAAAGGGCAAAGCGGTGAACTGGTTGTGCTCTGATCCGCAGGCAAAACGGAGGTACTTCTGACTGTCCAGATGAATAGAGATGTGTAAGTGCCCTACAAATCCAAAGATGTGAGGAAATCTCCTGGGCACACAGCTGCGATGAAAGAGCGTAAGGACTCCATCTTGAAGAGCATTCTCCACAGAAGAACTGAGGTCCTTAATAAGGTGGCTGCCACCACCCCTCTTGGACACCACAAACGGTTTTAAATAAAAACCTGAACTTCTCTCTTGGGGTGGAACTGGAAAAAGAACTTCCCTTGTCCAGAAGAGATTGAACCGCTTCGCTGAAAAGCTGAAACTTCTGGCTCAGGGGAAGCCTGGACTGGAAAAACCTGAAGGGAAGAAAGGATTTAAACCCTATTCTGTACCCTCCCGAAACCACCTGTAAAACCCATTGGTCCCTCAATGGACTCTGCCCATGCGGTGTGAAAATGGCGCAGACACCAACTCACAGGTGTCTGCGGACCAGGATTCTGCAAGTCATGCAGAGGCAGACGCCAGACTTGGCCACAGCTGCATGGGCTTGATGGAGGGGTGCAGGGTGAAGACCTGAGACACATTTGGATTCAGCCTTTGCGCCTCTATTTGCAGGGATGAAAAAGACAGTTTCCTCACCATGTTAGGGCGTTTGAGACATGAGGTAACAGGGTGCTCTTGACCCCAGTAGCTTCACTGATTATCTTGTGCTGTAACAGAAAAGGCAGAGGTCTTGGCAGACAGCTTGACATCAAAAAAGCATCAGTGACATATGTCTGAGCCTTAGACATGTTGGCAAAGAGGGCTAAAAGATCCTCTTTAAGGGCACCATCTCTGACAGCCTCAGCAAGTTGTTCTCCCCAGACAGCAATAACACAGCGCCAATGGCATCGAAGTTGGACTTGAGGATAGCCTCTAGCTTCCTATCTGCCATGTCCTTAAGCGCGTAGCATCTGCCAAGGGCAGAGTTGTAGACTTCGAGATCCTGGATATCGGAGGATTATCGGCAAGAGGGGAAGCCCACTGCGCCAATGCTGCCTCAGATAAGGGGTACAGCTTAGAGAATCTCTTAGAGATAGACTGACGCCTATCAGGTATTTTCCACTCATCCAAAATAACTTGGTCCAGAGTGGCATTGAGTGGAAAGACTATTGAGGACTTTTTTACGTCTCTGAAAAACATCAGAAGATGGACCCTCATCAGGGGTGTCAGTGACCTGAAGGGTCAGCAAGACAGCCTTAATGAGTCCCTCAGCAGGAGTAGGGTCAGCCTCAAAGGGGTCACAAAAGGTATAGGTAGAATCCCCTTCTTCACACTCTCTCTATTCCTTGTCACCTCCAAATGAGTCCTTCTCAGAGGATTCTGTGAGCGCAGGTATAACTGGGGCCTTAGGGGCCACAACCCTGAAGGTGGAAGGGGGTTTCAATGAATGGAGAACCCCGTTGGAGGGATAGGAGAAATTGTGCCATAGTAGACTTTAAATCTTTCACTCAGACTGGCTCTTGTTCAAGGCTGGAGTGCCACCGGTGGTATAGTGAGGGCCACTGCACGAGGGGCATAGAGGTCCTGAATAATCTCTAGGGAGCGTTGCTTGGCATGAGGACCAATAAGCAATGGGAGTCCTTTGCCTTCGGTCTAGCCCCATGTCCCTTTGGATCAGACATACTAACAGGAGTAGCTTCTAAAATGGTATAATACACCAAATACTGTATTCCAGAATAATAATTGATAAATTGTTAATCCGAGTAGGGGAGCAAGGAGAGCCAACCTCTGCATAGGATAAGCGAGAAGGAATTAAATGGTGTCTGTAAAACCATCAACCAATCAGAATGAAGCCTGGGAAATGGGCATTGTGGTAGTTGCAGTTTTTCCCAGTTGCTGTATCCTAGCAACACCTGTATTTGCACTCACTGGGCCCCAGGTATGTGAAACAGATGCTTGAATGATAAGACAAGAAGAATGAGCCCTCTCTCAACATTGTATGTCAAAAAAATCTAAATAATTTCAGAAAACTGACCAAAATACCCACAGACCCAAGGGGACATTAGGGGGTAATAATATTAAAGCAAAAACCCAGGAAAAAGACACAAAGCCAGTAAAAGCAGCAGGGAAGGGGTTAAATAACCTAACTACAGCCATCCATGCTCCAGAAACCCAGGGACAAAGCAGAATAAAATACCCAACATGAGTGCAGGAGTTTTAGACTCCAAGATAACCCCTGTAGGAAGGAGGCCAATGGGGACAAGTGGACCATGGCACATAAAGGGTTAGTCACCAATCTTCAACTTCTGTCTTCAGGTTACCATTATGCAGAACCAGAGCCTCAGCTAGGCTAGAGAAACTTGGGCTGCAAGATTATCTCCACAGGGCTGCAAGGGTCCACAACAGCACCTGTATACTGGACAATCCTCCAGGGGAAACCAGGAATGGTAACCCACATAATGGGGGAATTATGTAAGTATGAAATAAAAATTAAGCCAAAATCTCAGCAGCAATGTTCCAAGCATCTTCACATTACTGGAACAAATCAAAACTGGAAAATGTGGGGCAGGGATAGCCTGATAAGGAGAGGGAAGGCTCCACCTTCAAGACCTTGTCTTTTGAAATGTTCCAGCCCTACTAAGGAAGGAAGTCTTCTCCCATGGTACCTGCATTTCATATTGGACTAAAGAGAAAATAGGATTTTAGTGTTCTTACCTGTTAAATTATTTTCTCTGTAGTGCATATGGAAACACAGGTACCATGGGGTTGAGTCCCTCCTTTCGGAGGGAAGGATACCTCTCAAAAAGAGTCTTAAAGGTGGAGACTCTCAGCCACTCCTCCAGCTCAAATCTTCACCAGCCTTGCAATCCCCAGTATGAATGTGACCGAAGCCATGATAACAAGGCAAGTGAAAGAAGAAAGAATAAATCTCCTGTGAGAAGAGAGCCTCTCAGAGGACTCTCAATTCCAGACAGGCGAGACCAAACAGAGGTCCCTTTTGCTGGGGGGGGTTGGGGGGGGGGGGAACAGACCTGCGTTCCATATGGACTATAGAGAAAAGGATTTAACAGGCAAGAACACTAAAGTTCTATTTTCTCTTACGTCAATAGGGAATACAGGTACCATGGGGATATGCCACTACACTCCCAGTGGTGAGAACAAAAAGGAGAAATGACCTTATACAGTGGGGCAAAAAAGTATTTAGTCAGCCACCAATTGTGCAAGTTCTCCCACTTAAAAAGATGAGAGAGGCCTGTAATTTTCATCATAGGTACACTTCAACTATGAGAGACAGAATGAGACAAAAAAATCCATAAAATCACATTGTCTGATTTTTAAAGAATTTATTTGCAAATTATGGTGGAAAATAAGTATTTGGTCAATAACAAAAGTTCATAGCAATACTTTGTTATATACCCTTTGTTGGCAATGACAGAGGTCAAACGTTTTCTGTAAGTCTTCACAAGGTTTTCACACACTGTTGCTGGTATTTTGGACCATTCCTCCATGCAGATCTCCTCTAGAGCAGTGATGTTTTGGGGCTGTCGCTGGGCAACACGGACTTTCAACTCCCTCCAAAGGTTTTCTATGGGGTTGAGATCTGGAGACTGGCTAGGCCACTCCAGGACCTTGAAATGCTTCTTACAAAGCCACTCCTTTGTTGCCCGGGCGGTGTGTTTGGGATCATTGTCATGCTGAAAGACCCAGCCACGTTTCATCTTCAGTGCCCTTGCTGATGGAAGGAGGTTTTCACTCAAAATCTCACGATACATGGCCCCATTCATTCTTTCCTTTACATGGATCGTCCTAGTCCCTTTGCAGAAACACAGCCCCAAAGCATGATGTTTCCACCCCCATGCTTCACCGTAGGTATGGTGTTCTTTGGATGCAACTCAGCATTCTTTCTCCTCCAAACACGACGAGTTGAGTTTTTACCAAAAAGTTCTACTTTGGTTTCATCTGACCATATGACATTTGCCCAATCCTCTTCTGGATCATCCAAATGCTCTCTAGTAAACTTCAGACGGGCCCGGACATGTACTGGCTTAAGCAGGGGGACACGTCTGGCACTGCATGATTTGAGTCCCTGGCGGCGTAGTGTGTTACTGATGCTAGCCTTTGTTACTCTGGTCCCAGCTCTATGCAGGTCATTCACTAGGTCCCCCCGTGTGGTTCTGGGATTTTTGCTCACCGTTCTTGTGATCATTTTGACACCACGGGGTGAGATCTTGCGTGGAGCCCCAGATCGAGGGAGATTATCAGTGGTCTTGTATGTCTTCCATTTACGAATAATTGCTCCCACAGTTGATTTTTTCACACCAAGCTGCTTGCCTATTGCAGATTCAGTCTTCCCAGCCTGGTGCAGGTCTACAATTTTGTTTCTGGTGTCCTTCGACAGCTCTTTGGTCTTGGCCATAGTGGAGTTTGGAGTGTGACTGTTTGAGGTTGTGGACAGGTGTCTTTTATACTGATAACAAGTTCAAACAGGTGCCATTAATACAGGTAACGAGTGGAGGACAGAGGAAACTCTTAAAGAAGAAGTTACAGGTCTGTGAGAGCCAGAAATCTTGCATGTTTGTAGGTGACCAAATACTTATTTTACTGAGGAATTTACCAATGAATTCATTAGAAATCCTACAATGTGATTTCCTGAATTCCCCCCCCCCCCATTCTGTCTCTCATAGTTGAAGTGTACCTATGATGAAAATTACAGGCCTCTCTCATCTTTTTAAGTGGGAGAACTTGCACAATTGGTGGCTGACTAAATACTTTTTTGCCCCACTGTATCTGTCCCCATGATAACAGAGTTCCACAGGACTATCCAGAATCAGAATAGCCCAAAAAGAAAAAAGTGTCAGACACTGAACTTACACAGCACACGAGAACCAGAGCCAACAGGGCTCAAACTGATGAACAGTAAGGCAAACAAATGGGTCCCTAGACAGGCAAAGCTACCTGTAGTACCCTCTGGTCAAAGTTGGCTTTAGCTGAAGCCATAAAGTTGACACAGTAGTGCTTAACAAAGGTGTGCAAAGGACCAAGTCGCTGCCTTGCACAATTGCTCAGCCAAGGCCTGATTCTTGTAGGCCCAATAGGCCCACACAGACATAGTGGAATGTGTTGTGACCTTAAAGGGAACAGGTTTCTTTCTGAGCTCATATGCCTGGTATATGGTAGCCTAAATCCATGAGGATACAGTGACTTTGGAAGCAGCTTGACCTGCACTGGGACCCTCAGGAATGAGAGTCGGTCTTACAAAAAGGCTCAGTGCTATGCACATAAAATGTAAGGAAGCGCACCATGTCCAACAAATGGAGATCCTTCTTGTTATCAGACTTAGGTTCAGCATACAATGAAGGCATAACAGTCTCCTGATTGTGGAACTCAGAAACCACTCCTGAGAGGTTTCAGGAACTGCCATGTCCTTATGAAAGACCAGGAATGGTGGCTTCGAAGACAAAGCTTGCAACTCACCAACTCTGTGGATTGAGATTACTGCCAAAAGAAAAGCCATGTTAAGTGCCAATTGACACAGAGGAATGGAAGCAAGGGACTCAAAAGGAGGCCTCTGCAAAACTCCCAGACCCAAATTAAAGTCCAACAGAGGAGTAGGAGCCTTAAAGACTGGGAGGGCACGGGCCAACTTGAAACCCCCCCCCCCCCCCGCAAAGGAACCCCTTGACATCTGGAATGGTGGCAATACATCTGTGGAAGAACACAGAAAGAGCTGAAATTTTAACCTTTAAAGAGCAGAGTCCTTTTGTTCACTCCATCCTAGCAAAAGGATAATACCAAAGGAAGGTCAGACTCCTGCAAAGACACAAACTTGTCCACGCTCACCGAATGGTAAAGAGACCATACCTTATGGTAGGCCTTTGAAGAGGCAGGCTTGCAGGACTGAATCATAGTGGAAATGACACCAGTGGAGTTCCCTTTTCTCCTCAAGATGTGGGCTTCAACAGCCATGCCGTGAAAGACATCTTTTCCACATCCTCGTGCCATAGGTAACTTTGAAGAAGGAGGTCCGGCGTGGGAGGAAGGTGGAGTAGATCCTGACCAGGTCCACAAACAACGCCCTTCTGGTCGAATAAGGAGCAACCAGAATTAGGGCTGCACTGTCCATCCTGATCTTCCTGAGTATCCCAATATGAGAGGAGTCTGAGGAAAGACAAGTGAGGTGGAAGTTAAATTAAATAGACATTGCATCTGTGGCAAAGGCCAGAAAATCTCCCCTCTGTGAGCTGAAGGTCAGAACCTTCCTGTTTTACCTGGTGGCCATGAAATATATTGTTGGCACACCCCACCTGTGCTTAATCAGCTAGAAAATATCTAAACTGAGTTCCCACTCTCAGGGATCCACATATTGGTGACTTAGGAAGTCCGCCAGAATGTTTTCTAACCCTGGAATGTGTACAGCGGAGATGACCAGAAAATGGTCTTCTGCCCAACCTAGAATGTACCTCACCTCAAATCAGGTGGCGGAACTACAAGAGGCCTCTTGACGGTTGATGTAAGCCACAGCTGAGGTTTTGTCCGACTGGACCCTCACTGGTCTCCCCTTCAAGAGTGAGGTCCAGTGGACAAGGGCCTGGTGGATCGCTTGAGTTCCAGAACATTGAAGGACTGCAGAGACTCCCACGCAGATCCCCTGTCCTGGACCCCCAGATGACCCAGAACCCCAACCAAGCTGCTCATACTGGAGTCAGTCATGTCCAGAGTCCATTCTGGTATCACAAAGAGTTTCTCCCGTTCCAGTATGCATCGGGGCAGCCACCACTGAAAGTCCCGGCTGGCCTCCGGCATGAGGGAGATCTGGTAAACCAGGTGCGACGGATTGCCCGACCAGCACTGAATAACATGCCATTGAAGTTCCCTTGTGTGCACCTGGAAGTACAGTATTTCACATAAGGGAGTACACCCCTCACATTTTTGTAAATATTTTTATTTTATCTTTCATGTGACAACACTGAAGAAATGAAACTCTGCTACAATGTAAAAGTAGTGAGTGTACAGCCTGTATAACAGTGTAAATTTGCTGTCCCCCACAAAATAACTCAACACACAGCCATTAATGTCTAAACCTTGGCAACAAAAGTGGAAATGTCCAAATTGAGCTCAATTAGCCATTTTCCCTCCCCGGTGTCATGTGACTCATTAGTGTTACAAGGTCTCAGGTGTGAAAGGGAGCAGGTGTGTTAAATTTGGTGCTATCGCTCTCACACTCTCTCATTCTGGTCACTGGAAGTTCAACATGGCACCTCATGGCAAAGAACTCTGAGGATCTAAAAAAAGAATATTTGCTCTACATAAAGATGGCCTAGGCTATAAGAAGATTGCCAAGACCCTGAAACTGAGCTGCAGCACGGTGGACAAGACCAAACAGCGGTTTCACAGGACAGGTTACGCTCAGAACAGGCCTTGCCAGGGTCGACCAAAGTAGCTGAGTGCACATGCTCCGCGTCATATCCAGATGTTGTCTTTGGGAAATAGACTTATGAGTGCTGCCAGCATTGTTGGAGAGGTTGAAGGGGTGGTGGTGGGGGAGGTCAGCCTGTCAGTGCTCAGACCATACGCCACACACTGCATCAAATTGGTCTGCATGGCTGTCGTCCCAAAAGGAAGCCTCTTCTAAAGATGATGCACAAGAAAGCCCGCAAACAGTTTGCTGAAGACAAGCGGAGTAAGGACATGGATTACTGGAACCATGTCCTGTGGTCCAATGAGACCAAGATAAACTTATTTGGTTCAGGTGGTGTCAAGCGTGTGTGTCTGCAACCAGGTGAGGAGTACAAAGACAAGTGTGTCTTGCCTACAGTCAAGCACAGTGGTGGGAGTGTCATGGTCTGGGCCTGTATTAGTCCTGCTGGCACTGGTGAGCTACAGTTCATTGAGGGAACCATGAATGCCAACATGTACTGTGACATACTGAAGCAGAGCAGAATCCCCTCCCTTCGGAGGAGTATTCCAAAATGATACTGACCCCAATCACACCTCCAAGACGACCACTGCCTTGCTAAAGAAGCTGAGGGTAAAGGTGATGAACTGGCCAAGCATGTCTCCAGACCTAAACCCTATTGAGCATCTGTGGGTCATCCTCAAATAGAAGGTGGGCGAGTGCAAGGTCTCTAACATCAACCAGCTCCGTGATGTCGTCATGGAGGAGTGGAAGAGAACTCCAGTGGCAACCTGTGAAGCTCTGGTGAACTCCATGCCCACAAGGGTTAAGGCAGTGCTGGAAAATAATGGTGGCCACACAAAATATTGACACTTTGGGCCCAATTTGGACATTTTCACTTAGGGGTGTACTCACGTTTGTTGCCAAGGTTTAGGCATTAATGGCTGTGTGTTGAGTTATTTTGAGGGGGCCAGCAAATTTACACTGTTATACAGGCTGTACACTCACTAATCTAAGTACAGCCCCTAGTATTGACACTGTATTGACACTAGACTGTCCAGCACTCTCATGTACTCCCCGATTATGGCCGATCGTGGTTGGGGGTAAGACTCTAACCAATGGTAAATGTAAGTGCAGCTAGTTTTATTTACTTTGGAATAGTGTGTCGATAATAATACACTATGGGGCGCCCTTCTGTTTTCTTTTTTTGCTACATGTTTATACCTACACCGAGGAGGGAGACGTGATTTGTGAAGGAGCGAACCTATGAGTGAAGAGTGATCATCATATTAAGTGTTGTTACTGTGGGTTATATATTTAATTCCTCAGCCAATACTCTTGTGAGTATAAAACCACCGGGTGGTGGCAAAGTGAGATTAAGAAGGTTCCACACAAGAGGTGCTTCCCTATCCCCCCCCCCCCTTCTTTTGTGTTTCATTACAGGGCCTGCAACAAGAATTTTTTCTTCCGTCAGGAAAACTTTCCCTTGCTGGGTGTCGAACCTCATCCCCAAGAACACCAGTTCCTGGGAAGGCACAGAGAGCACTTCAGCATGGTCAGAATTCACCAATGATGAACCAGAAGCCGAGTACAGTCCTGGACATGCTGGGCCAAGAGCTACTCTGAGGAAGCCTTTGGCAAAAGGTTGTCCATATAGGGTGTCAAGGAAATGCCTCTGGTGTGAATGAAGGCCACTAAGGCCCCGACTCTGGTGAACACTTGAATTGCAGAAGCCAGGCCAGATGAACTGGTAATGTTCCTAGCTGTAGGCAAATCGAAGATAGAGTTGGCTGTCTGGATGAATAGGGATGTGTAGGTAGGCACACCCTGAAGGTCCAGGAATGTCAGATGCACCCTCGGCACATCGCTGCAATTACAGAACGCATGGATGCCATCTGGAAGCAAGTAGTCACCACAGATTTGTTGAGACATTTAAAATCCAAGATGGGACAACAGCCGCCGCCGCCCTTCTTTGGAAGCACAAACAGGTTGGAATAAAAACAGAACTGCTCTCTGGGGGAGGTACTGGAATCAGAATCTTCTTTGCCAGCAGAAACACACTGGTGCGTGACCGAGGACTTGGAGGCATCTTGAAAAAGGCAAAGACATCCCTCCCCACAGGCACCAGCTGACCAGGATTCCACAAGTCATGCAGAAGATTACTTGACAGACTCAGCCCTAGGAGCTGTTCGCTTGGGCTATCACCGCTGTCTGGGCTTGGTGGAGGAGCACGGGTGTGAGGCCTGCGAACCTTGCGGCCTTTGCACCTCCATTTGGCACGGGACACAAACGAGACACCATTTCCTCACCATAGTCTGATATTTGGAGGGCATCTGTGGCAGCAACGTGCTCTTCCACAGTAGAATCACTTCAATTCAGATCCAAACAGGGACTTGCCCAAAAAGGGTAAGGAAACCAGTGACGTCCACAGATCAAAACTTAAGCCACAAAGTGTGTTGTGCAGCAACAAAGAAAACTTTAGTAGACAACCTGACCACCTCAAAAAAAGCCTCAGATACATAATTGTAAGCCTCCTTAATGTTAAAAACAAAAAGTACCAATGTATCCTCTTGGAAACCTTGGCACAGATGGCCTCCATTAACTGTTCACCCCACACGGCAACAGCCCTGTTAACCCAGGCACAGGCAAAAATAGGTCTCAATCCCGCTCCAGTGCCAGCAAAGCTGGTCCTGAGAATAGAATCCAGTTTCTTGCCAGCTGGGTCCTTCAAATCTGATGCATCTGCCAAAGGCAGGGCAGTAAACCTAGCCAAACTGGAAACAGGGGGATGGGGGGGATCCAAAGCTGCATCTGAAAAGGGATACTGCTGGGGTCTTCCACTCATCTAGAAGGATCTGGTCATGAGTGGCATTAGTGGGAAAAAGGGCTGAAAATTTATTATGCCTCTAGAAGACATCCATAGAGGAAGGCCCCTCATCAGATAAGTCAGACCTGAAGCATCTCCAAAACAGCTCTAATGAGTCCCTCAGCTGAGGTTAGGGAGACAATCTCATAAGAGTCCGGATAGAAGTAGGAAGAGTCCATATCCTCACATTCCGCCCCCCCATCCTCCCCTTCTGATTTATCCTATGACGAGGCTCCAGGAACCTGAGGTATACTCTGAGAGATACATATTTAAAGGTAGTGGCGGATTCCAAGATTATAGAACACCCTGAAGAGAGAAAGGGATGTTTGACACTGATGGTTGGAAAAGTTTTAACCTAACCTGGCTCTTGGTCAGTGCTTGGGTTCCCCGCTGAAGTAGTAGGGGCAAAGAACAAGAGGGGCAGAGACATCTGGAATACTCTCTAAGGAACCCCATTTGCCATGAGGAACAGTACGCAAGGGGTGTAAGGGACACCCCCCCGAGTCCTTAGTCTTAGTCCCTTAGAATCCAACATCTTGACAGTAAAAGTGTCTCAAATTAGTATAAATAACTAGTAACAATTCCACCAATAATTCACCCAATGCAAATATTTACTATGACAGGGGACACCCTTTATATGGACACTTAGTGAGGGACTTTGCAAGTCTTATTAAATTTGAATACAAAAAACGAGAGAGAGAGAGAGAGAGAGAGAGAGAGAGAGAGAGAGAGAGAGAGAGAGAGAGAGAGAGAGAAAGAGAAAGAGAGAGAAATGGAGGAGATGATAGCTATGTACATGCCTGCCACCTCTCCAGTCACCTACAGTAGACTAGCTTGAAGTCCTTTATTAGTATAGCCTGGACTTAAATCTTTAATATTTCCCTTATATTATTCTTAATAAAACCAATAACGAAAGAGTGTACTTGTGATCAGTAAGGATTTTAATAAAAAGAGGGGGTATTGGAATCTCAGACTTTCTGAACTACAGTTCATTAAAAGAAATTACCTGGAGGGTTACGTTTCTGGATTAGACAAGTTTACTCAGATATGTATTTCTCTTAAATGGTATCATTTGCTCATTATTTATTTAGCAGGACCCTATACTTGTTTAATGTCCAAAAAAATAAATGTTACCACCATATGTATCTTCTTTCTTATCAATCTTAACATAAATGTTTGGTTGTGATTGTTGCTCACAGACCAGTATTTCAGCTGCAAGAGATGTCTCCACCATCGCATTCCTAAAGTATATACTTGATAATTAATTATGTACAGACAATCTCATGAGTTTTTGAAGAGTGTACCATATAGTTATTTCTGTTTTTGGTACAACAAGTGGTTACTCAAAACCATTAACACAGTGTTAACAATTTCTTGCTGGCTCATAATTGTTACACTCACAGCAATTACAATGTAACATTTTTTTAGCAGCACATAGTAGAATATTGAATTGAATGGCACTGTCTGTGAGATTTTATCTTCATCACTTAGTATGTATGATGATATGCATTTGCTCACAATTTTTCTCATCATTTTAAAGAACTGATTAAAATACGATGAACCAAAATAGCTAATTCTACTTATAGATTAGCAAGGGTTTCGGACATTAGCAAGGGTTTCTGACATGGGAAAGCAGTGAGTTTCAAACTGGCTCTATTGTTGATTTTATTTGTAGCTTAATGTTCCCTAAATTATGAACCATATATTGTCCCATAAACAACTATTAATTAAAGGACTGTGTGCTCTCTACAACAGCCAGAATCCTATTGCAATTAGTAATTAGTCTGTAGATAGAGATTTCTCTATTAGAGCGCTTGAGAGCAGCAAAGTGGTTGTTGACTGACACTATCCCTTGTGGCCATCTGCTCAGAGCGTCCCACATTCTATGCCTAATACTACTGAGCAACCATTTTGCCGAACTCAGAGTCACATAGTATTTACTGTACTAACGGGGTCCAAGTGTCCAGAGACCATCTGGTGTTATGGCCCAAGGCCTTGTAAGACTGTGAAAAGCTCCCATTATGCCATAAAAGGGTGCAGAGATATGTCCCATACAACTGTTCCAATTCTTGCCTAAAAGACAAAGATGGTTTCCACACAGGTTCCTGTTCTTAAAGGGACTGTGTACTGAAAATAAAAATAGAAATAATATAAAAAAATTCAGACATAAGCAAAAGCCTGAAAATATCTTGGCAAAAGAGATGAGATGCGTAGGTGAGAGAATAAAGCATAGAACAGCCTTAACTGGTATAACCTGAACCTTAAAGGGTGAAAATAAATAAAAGAGGATAGCAGCCACCTTCATAGCATAGTAACGTGTAGGGAAATAAACAAGCGGAGAAAAGTGCCAATAAATTCCAGTGAAAGTGAATGCCAAAACTGTAGTGGGACATAATTAAATAGGCTTGCGGCACTCAAAGGGTCCTTACCAGTCTTCTGGTCTTCAAAGAAGTTCAGCTATGAGGAACAAACTTTTCATCAAGCCAGCTTCCACAGGGAAATGGTCCAGAAATGGGAGCCAGACTAATGGGGATCAAACAACTAAGAGCAGTGCTGGCTTTGATTGAGAGGCCACTTGAATCTGGATAGGTGGGGGGCTGAGCTGGAGGAAGAGGTGAGAGTCTCCTCCTCAATAACCCTGCACTTTTTTAAGTGCACTGCTTTCTAGAGGAGTGGAGTTCAACCCCAGAGTTAATGTGCTGAATATTGGAAGTAAGAGAACCATATGGAAAAAGTGCCATGGATAAAGTTTGTTAAACACTTCATTGAGCATATGCATTTCAAGTTAAACTCAAGACTCCATTCTAAAACAAAGTAACTTTATTTGTAAACAATGTGTTTCGACAGTTGTATAACAATGTGGCTAATTTTAAAGTGATGCACAAATAATAATCCTACAATAAAAAAACTCACCTTATGTGCATCAGTTATTACATAGATTTTACATTGGTTGCTGTTCAATCATGTTTTGAGACTGTGTGCTATTTTAGTATTAAGGTGTGTATTTAAAAGATTTTACTCACATCTCAGTCATCTATCATCCCTTACATTTGCATAACAAAGTTATTGTTCTAGACCTTAGCATAAGAAAGCTATAGTTGGGACTGATAGAGATTGAACATGACTGACTGCTTATCAGCTGTGTAGCAATATAACAAAATAGTAAGGGGTTGGTTCCTCCCTTTATTTTAAGCACACAATTAAGAATTACAATTTCAAAGCTCTCCTAGTTACATGTCAACACAGCATGGATCACATCAAAGCCAGACAGTAACTGTTGTTACAGTATACAATTGGGACACGGTCAGAAGCATGTATTTTCTATAGTTATTAGTTACTTCAAAGAGGTAAACTACATAGAACAATGTAGATAGTAGTTTCCGATAGACTTATTACACCTGACTGAGATTAATGAGCACGCTTATTTAAAAGAACAGCAACAACTGTACTGACGTAATAGGCTTAGTCTCTCATATCCCTTATACTATTAATTGGTGGGTAAATCTGCTCACTATTTTTAACCCCTTAACGACCGGCCGATCGTAGAGGCGACGCGACTGAAGGACCGCGGAGCATTTTTTTTTTTCTGATTCCGGACTCCCCGAATGGCGTGCAGCCGCGGGGAGAGCCCGGAACTCCATGACGGTCATAGTACGTCATGGGTCGTTCAGTCAGATCAACCCTTGATGTACTATGACCGTCAAGGGTCGTTAAGGGGTTAAAGGTTTCCAGACTCTGACACTACTCTACTGTGCAGGAACAAATACATGGTTGTTTTTAATTTAGGCTAATAAAATTGTAGTTTTAAACTGTATTTAATAAAGAGGGGTACATATAAGAACTGAACGGATCTCTTTAACTGTTATGTTACTGTAGCCCTAAGACAATACAAGGGACTTACAGGAAATAACAGTACCTTTTTCTTCTTTATTGTGATTCAATATAATTTAGATCTGTGGTTCTACTACTGGTCCATCACCATTTTGAGCGTATAAACAAAGGACATAGAATGATTGAAATCAGTGCTGCTATTTTTGCAGTCCTAGTTTGGTAATATTAACCCCTTGTGTACCAGATGTTCCTAAAACATTGCACATTGTTGTGTCATGAATGTAGTCAAACTAGGTTCACCACTGTTCCAGCAAGATGGACTCAAAGAAAGTAAGTACTGTGAGCTGCAGTGGTCCCTGAGTGTTTGCTTAGCTGGTGGGCCAGACTGCACCTCAAATAAATATAATAGTTTGAAGAGAAGGATTGAGTAGCTCATCAGGAGTTTCTTTTATTACATGAGCTGGCTGTTTGTTCACGCCTGGTGGCCTGCTGGGTTTCCATGCTTGATGTACTAAGTGGTTTGTAGAGAGTACAGAGATAATCAGTCCTGGATCTGGGGAGATGGGTTCGGATGGAGAGCCAACTCAGCAAGCTTTGAATCAAACCCAACCAAAACTTTCATGGTTACAGAATGTAATATAGCAACATGTGATGAATTGAATAACAGTGTTTGCAGAGAAAGGTGTTGATATTTTAATTTTTTTTTTTTTTTTAGAATTTATTGCTTTCAACCTGATAAAGGGAAGTTATCAATCTCGACAGCTCATCCTGAAAACTGAATGTTAGTCCAGTATGTACTGTTATACGCATTCATTTTGCTTCTACTTCACCTGACTAACATGGCTACCCAAGATCTTTTAAGCAATAATTTACATAGATTATATATATATATATATATATATATATATATATATATATATATATATATATATATATATATATATATATAAAGAATTGTGTGTGCCTGGCAAACACACCTAGCGGCGGCAGCAAGGAGAAGTTACTGCTCCCATTGGGTAATTCAATGGGAGAGTGATTTGAAAATTATGCAGGGAGTTGGCCCACACTCCACTATCCAAGTGACTGGAGAAAAAAAAATGGCTGCCACTCGCTCCTACACCATAGATACCCCCCCCCCCCCCCAGGATGCCTGCGGTGTGACCTTTGTTGGGATCCCGTTCTCCCACCTTGGATCATAGCCTACTTCTACTCGGGTTGCCCTGTCTTCTGCACGAAAGCCTGGAGCTCACTCTAAGGCTGGATTGCTACCAGTGGCTTCATCCAGGACCCTCTGGCCGCTCACATTGTGCCTGGTTATGGTGGGGAGTGACACAGAACCGAACAGGGGAGGGAGCTTTGGGCCTCAGGAAACAGAAGCACCACAGAGCCAATGACACATGCCGCGACTGAGGCCATTCTCTTTTTTCTATGTCCAGGTATCTTCTATGTCCATGTCCTTGTCCTTCCCCCTTTCACTAAACATGCCTGTATTTTAACATTTCTGCCTCCTCTCATAATACTGCCTGCAGTCAACCATAGTCTGCTTCAGCTCCGGTGTGGAGCTCACTGTGAGCCTCCTCCTTCTACTGAACATAAGTCCGTGCTCTGTCAACACCTTACACCAAATTGACATACTTAAACCCTTTAAGTGCAAAACAGGTATACAATATGCATACTTCTCTTGCACTTAAAGGGTTAAAGTATGTATTGTATTGTATATTTTTATTTATATAGCGCCAACCGGTGTACTTGGCACTTTACAGATTACATTTACTACAGCAGGGGTACAATAAGTGCGGTGATTAAGTGCTTATATAGGCAGTCATAAGGGGAGCGACAGGTGAGTATACATTAGGGATAAGAGGTCCCTGCCCCGTAGAGCTTACAATATAAGTATAGGATGGGTGACATACAGATACAAGCTGGTAGAGGAGAAAGTGCAGTGTTTGGCTTATGTTAATGTGGTGTTAAGTGTTGACAGAGCACAGACTTATGTTCACTAGAAGGATGAGGCACAGTAACCAAACAACCATGGCGCCCATGAAAAGCAGCATATGTATTCCTTGCCTCCCTTTCTACTGGGTACCAAGATTGTGAATATACCAGGCTGAAGCAACCAGGAGGTGACGCAGCAGCATCCATATTGCCTCTGTACGTGACACAGGGATCCCCCTCATCTGGGAGATGGACTGCACCCTGTAACAGTTTCCTCCCATTATTATACTGTATTGGAGGACCACCAGACGTAGGCCCCCAGTTGCTCTCAGACCTGCCATTTGCCCATTAATAAGTGCGGAGTGGGAGAAGTGCTCAGTCAGCTTCACTTCACACAAACTGCCGACTGCTACCTCACAACTAAATACAGATGCAGACCTCATACACTGCATACTCTGCTGTATTCACAAAAACTGCAGACTGCTACCTCCCAACTAAATACAGAGGCAGACCTCACACACTGCATATTCAGTCGGCTTCACTTCACACAAACTGGTGACTGCTAAACTGCCACCTCCCATCAGTTGTTCAGATTTTATATACCACTGAAAGCTTATACACGAAAATATGTAATCCAATTGCACCTCCATTTACAAACTAAGGCTTTCAGTGGTATAAGAAATTGGAACAACGGAAACAAAGCATAGCTGCTGTACATTCTCATGTCCTAGCACTGATAAACCTCCACCAATGGCCCAATACATTGTGACACTCAGAGGAATAAATGTCTCCACGCGCACGAACACACAAACACACACACACACACACACACACACACACACACTCTAGCAGTCTCTCACACACAGGACTCCTTCATTCTGTCAGTGTCTCACACGAGGCACTCTCTCATTTTGTCAGTCTCTCAAACACACACACACACACACACACACACACACACACACACACGAAAGGTGTTCCTAAATCTGTAAGTGTGGCACACAAAAGAAAGGGGCATCCTCAGTATGTCAAGGTCTCTCATTTCACACAACACTTTATTGTGTTAGTGTCACACACACACTGAACTCACTCATTTTGTTTCATACACAGATAACACCCTCATTCTCTGTGTCTCACACACAACACTCATTCTCTGTCTCAAAAACACAAAACATCCTCATTCTGTCAGAGTCTCTTACACACACTCACTATACAATATATATACACATATGGAACACCCTCATTCTGTCTGTCAGACAGACAGACAGACAGACAGACACACACACACACACACACACACACACGTGCAACTCCATTCTGTTAGTGTCTCTCACACACTCTCGCTGTGTGTACAGTTTACACACATATGCCCAATGGTCATAACATGACGGGCAATGCCGTCCCACACTGCTAGTATGTATATATTTAGGCTTTAATACATATAAATACTAGTTTATATTTCTAGTGCTTTCATGGGAATAAAAAAGGGAACTATATAGTTAAGGTAATAGTCCAATACATTTTTAAAATAAGTAAAGTACACCCTATTTTGTCTTGAGACACATCAGGATCATTCAAGTCTTGACTGATAATTGGTCAAATACATAGCTACATTTAAAGAATCGAGCCATATTAGCCTTATTTACACTACACTCTTGTCCTCTGTGTCAGGGTTCAATGGATCCCCCTCAGAATGTTTTGGTCCTTTTCCTGCATTTGCAAATTTCTTCTTCTTTTCTTTCTGTTCCAAATTGTTAGATGCAATCTCATCTCCACATTTAGTAATATGTGCATACTAAAAGACAATTAAAAAATATGAATTACTTTATAATTATTAAAGTAATATGAAGTTAAAGGGGAGCTATCAACCCTTTACAACTTGACTAAAAAGTAACTTTAGATAGCACTAGCTGGCATACTAGTGTCATTTTTAAACAAAATCTGTTGTTTGGCTGAAATTAAACTTTTAAAGCTGATCCTGTCTCTTCCTTCTGGTCCGACTGTGAGTATAGTTCTGTACCACAGTCTGTCACTCTTCCTCTGCTCCCCTCCCACATAGCGTCTGGATTCAGCCTCTCTTGTAAGCTGGAGCTCTCTCTGGCCAATGAGAGCGCTCCAGCTTACAAGAGAGGCTGAATCCAGGTGCTACGTGGGAGGGGAGCAGAGGAAGAGTGACAGACTGTGGTGCAGAGCTGTACCCGCAGCCTGTCTGGAAGAAAGGCACAGGATCAGCTTTAAAAGTTTAATTTCTTCCAAACAACAATTATTTATTTTTTTTAAATGTCACTAGTATGCCAGCTACTTACCTTTAGCCAAAGTTGTATGGAGGTGATAGTTCCCCTTTAATAAACATTTGATCTGAAGTACTTCCACAGAAAACCATTTGTGAGGTGCACCTGTCCTCACAAATTACTTCTGCAGAAAACAATTTGTTGTGAGGTATAGGTGCCCCCCGCTATAGTTTAAATAATTAAAAACTAATATACATATTACATGAATGGTTGTTCATTTTAAAATATATCAAATTATTCAGAAAATAAGCATTTATATGAAGACAACATTCGTTTTTATGTACTGCAACAAAAGGGGATTTTTGTGTACTTACTAATAAATAAATCCTTTTCTCTTAGTCAATGTGGAACACAGGAACCATGGGATAAAGTATCCACCTTCAGGAGGCCAGGGAACTTGAAAAGTTCTCTGGAGGCAAAGATTCCCTCTCTACTGCACAATTAAAAAATATAAGGTCCAAAGCCTCCCAGCAACGCCTCCTCTTCTCCAGGAATGGAGGATAAAGGGTGTGTATATGTGTAGAAAAGTATACAGTCACCTGGATGTAGAGGTCTCATGGTGTCAGACACCCTAGTCTTCACATCTGTCCTGAACTCCGGGCAGAGTTAGCAAGACAACATAGTAGATAAGGCTGAAAAAAGACATGCATCCATCAAGTCCAGCCCATGCCAAAAACACCCCTGTTGATCCAGAGGAAGGCAAAAAAAAGCCCTCTGGAGCCATTTCGAGAGAGAGAGAGAGAGAGAGAGAGAGAGAGAGAGAGAGAGAGAGAGAGAGAGAGAGAGAGAGAGAGAGAGAGAGAGAGAGAGAGAGAGAGTGAGAGTGTGTGTGTGTGTGTGTGTGTGTGTTTATTCCTTCCTGACTCCAATTGGTAGTCAAATAGTTCCCCAGATCAATATCCTATTTGCTTTGAAGCCATCTGTCATAATTGTCAATATTGTTCTGTGCTAGGTAGGCATCCATTGCTTTTTTTGAATGCAGTTGCATTATCTGCAAGCACAACATCCTGTAAAGAATCCCTGCCTTTGTTTTAGTCGAAAGCACCTTTCCTCTAGTCTTAATGGATGACCTCTTGTTCTTAGCTCAGCTCTTTGCATAAATAATTCATTGGATAGTTCTCTGTACTGACCTTGAATGTATTTGTAAATGGTAATCATATCACCCCTTAGACGTCTCTTCTCTAATATAAACAAACCCAGTTTGGCTAGTCTCTCTTTGTAACTCAGATCCTCCAATCCCTTTATCAGTTTTGTTGCACGTCTCTGTACCTTTTCCAGTTCAGTAATGTCTTTTTTAGAACAGGCGCCCAAAATTGTACTCCATATTCTAGATGAGGCCTAACCAAGGATTTATACAGAGGTAGGATAATATTAGCATTCCTTGCTTCTACACCTCTTTTTATGCAGGCTAGTACTCTATTTGCTCTTGCAGCAGCTGAGTGATTCTGTACACTGCTGTGAAGTGTACTGTCTATCAGTACTCCTAAATCTTTCTCTAATGAGGATTTCCCAAGTTGTCTCCCATTTAGAGTATATGTAGCAAGTTTGTTTCTACAGCCCAAATGCATAACCTTACATTTATCTACATTAAATGACATCTGCCACTTTTCTGCCCATTCACTTAGTTTATCTAAATCCTTCTGTAGGGAAAAAACATCCAGCTCTGTATGTATTTCCTTACATAGTTTAGTGTCATCAGCAAAGATTGAGATGCTACTTTCAATTCCCACTTCTAGATCATTAATAAACAAATTAAAAAGCATTGGTCTCAGGACTGAACCCTGCGGCACCACAATTATAACCTTAGACCAATTTGAAAAAGTTCCATTTACAACAACTCTCTGCCATCTATCATTTAACCAGTTCTCAATCAATGTACAGATAACACCACCCAAACCGAAGCCTTTTAATTTACCCAGTAACCTGTTGTGAAGCACTGTATCAAAGGCTTTTGCAAAATCCAAGTATACTACAGCAACAGCAATTCCCCTGTCCAAATTACTACTCACTCTTTCATAAAATGCAATTAAATTAGTCTGACATGATCTGTTCTTCATGAAACCATGCGGATTCCTACTAATGATATGGTTTGTCTTCACATAGTTCTGAATACTGTCAGTTAATAACCCTTCTAGTAACTTACCCACTATGGAAGACAACTCTCTTTATTCTTTAAAGATTCTCTCATCACAGGCTCAGTGCCACAAGACTGACGTAAAGTTAAAGGGATAGTAATGCTTCACAAAAACAGAGAAATTGAATGATTACATTTCCCCCTCCCACCCCTTTTACCTAGTGCAGTGGTTCTCAACCCACTAACAGGCCAGGATTTGATGATTTCCTTGTTAGAGCACAGGTGAGTTAATCAATATGAATGAGCCTCTGATCACCACACCTGTGCTCTAGCAGAGAAATCCCTAGGTCCTGGCCTGTTAGTGGGTCCCGAGGACCGGAGTTGAGAACCACTGACCTAGTGTAAGTCATCAGTAAAAGGAGCGGGAGGGGGATACTTTATTATTCAATTACTCTTGAACTACAACTCTGACAGAATTGAAATAACACTCTCCAAGGTGCAAATACTATAATGATTAATTAGAGCTGCTTTTATTATAAAACATTACTATCCCTTTAACGTTGTGCCTTTATTTAAGAAGGGAACTAAACAGAACCTGGTAAATATAGACCTGTGAGTTCGACCTCTGTAGTGGGAAAAATTCTAGAAGGGATAATAAGGGATAATATTCAGGGTTACACCGCAGAAAATATTATTATTAGCATGACTCAACATGGTTTTATGAGGAACAGATCGTTTCACACTAATCTTTTGAGCCTCTATGAAGAAGACAGTAGCAAGCTAGATAATCGCAAAGCAGTAGATGTAGAATATCTAGATTTTCCACAGGCATTTGAAAGTGGGGTATAAAATAAGGAAATTAGGGCTAGGGCATAACCTTTGCAATTGGATATAAAACTGGATGAAGGATAGGCAACAGTGCATTGCTGTAAATGGAAAATTTGCCAATACAGTTAAAGTTGAGAGTGGAGTACCTCAGGGTTCAGTACCTTCCTGCTTTTAACATGTTTACAAATTATATACACAAAACCACGCACTCAAAATATCCACAAAGAGACAAAATGTAACACTGTTGAAGGAGTAAGAGTCAGTAGGTGCTCCAGGGAGATGTAAAGTAATAAAAATAATAGTGAAAAGAGCTCACACGAAAAAGAACCCTGTGAAAATAGCACTCAAATATTATCTCCAAAATAGAATTTCTGCCGATTTCAACGGAAACACTGTTGGTGACTTGTGATGTTGAATCACTATATACCCCAATCAATAGTGATTTTGGTTTGAAGGCAGTCAGACACTTTTTGGACAAAGATGGTACACTTAGTCCTGAGAAGAAACAGTTTTTTATAGATTTACTTGCTTTCATTCTGAACAAGAATTTCTTTGTATTCAAGAATAGCTTCTTCCTCCAAACCCGAGGTACTGCCATGGGAAGTGCGTGTGCTCCTTCCTATGCAAATCTGTACCTCGGGTGGTGGGAGGAAACTTTTGTTTTCTCTGAGTTATATGAACAATATACAGAGCATGTCCTATTGTGGCTAAGATATATAGATGATCTGTTTATCTTATGGGATGGATCACAAGATCTGCTGACTGAATTTGTGGACAAACTGAATAGTAATGATATGAATCTCAGACTTACAATGTCTTGTAATTACCACAAAATTGATTTTTTGGATATCACCATTAGAAGAAGTAGCGATAATTGTATAGTTACAAATCTTTATAGAAAACCAACAGCTACCAATAGCCTATTGCACTATACTAGCCATCACCCAGGGGCTATAAAAAACAACATCCCTGTTGGCGAATTTTTGCGTCTACGACTCAATTGTAGTACAATAGTAGATTTTAAAATCATGTCAGAGGATCTACAAAATAGATTTCTTCAGAGGGGATATAGCAAGACGGTGGTAAAGAAAGCATATAAGAGAGCATTATACTCCTCACGATCTTCTCTCTTATATCAATCCAAAACAGCATGTGGAAACAATAACATGAGATTTATTTCCACATATAATTGTCAGTGGGACCAGCTGAGAAAAATGTTAAATCAACATTGGTACATTTTAAAGACTGACGAAGATCTCAATACCACCTTGGGAGATAGTGTCTCCATGTCTTGCAAAAGAGCACCCAACCTACGAGACAAGTTGGTCCACAGTTCTTTGCAACATAAACCTAAACCAGTAATTTCAGGATCACATCCATGTGGACACTGTGTTGCGTGTCAACACATGACCACGGTAAAAAGGATAAAAGATAGATTTGGAAAATTTCATGTGATTCAAGATTTCATCACGTGCCAATCAAAGGCAGTGATTTATTGTTTGGAATGTCCATGTGGTCTAAGATATGTGGGCAAGAGTATGAGAAAACTCAAAATCAGAATAAGAGACCATGCAACCGGCATTTCACGGGCCCCACAGGATAGTGATAACACCACAAAACAACTAACATCAGTGGCAAAACATTTTCTGTCCCACCATGATTCCAACCCAACTGTTTTGAGAGCATGGGTACTCCAACAAGTTAAATTGGGAATCAGAGGTGGGGATTATAATCGTGTTCTCCTTAAAAATGAAAACCGTTGGATTTTTCTTCTGAACTGCATGACTCCTTTGGGTCTCAATGAAGAGTGGACCTTAAGTGTCCACTTATAGGACACTAGTACTTAAAATTCCATTTATTATATTATATATAATCTAACGGTTAATGTTTAATGTGAAGATATATGTAACATCAATCCAGGACGCTAGATAAATGTAATCAATTATTTTCATTATTGTCATGTGTAGTATTTGGGTTTTATCTATTATTATTATTACTTGTAATTTTTGTTTTGATATTTGTAATATCCTACCCTTACCCATTTACATATAGCGTGAGGTTTTGGCTGTAGTTACCATATTTGGCATTCAATTATATTCCATTGTGATCTCAGATATATATCAAATTTCGTGAATATATGAATAAATCATAATTCCATGTATCTGAGAATGAGGATTCATATAATATCACAATAATGAATATGAGTTAGGAGTTAATCCTCTATATTTATTTGGCTTTCCCATTTTTGCTTCTCTCTTTTTGTTTGACAAGTCGTATAACCAGTCAGATTCGAATCTGACATTGCTGGATTTCGTCCAATCACTATGTGTCTCTTCAGTTTAAAAGGAGGCTGTGTTGATGCCTCTCTGTTTGCAACATTGCCCGGAAGAAGTGCCGACGAAACGCGCGTCGGCGTGTGTTGCTTCATACTCAGCTTCTGTCTCTAGTTCAGGTGTAGGTCTGTGTTGTATGTGGATGATGCCGGGGAGTTAGAACTGAGTCAGTTCTCTCCCCTGTTTCACCCGTTTTTCTCTGATCGCTTTACTTTGGCGACTCCGTGTGCAATTTTGATTATAGCAATCATCTCACTCACTCGCCATTTTGTTTCTTTGTATAGCGATCTCATACTATTAACAGACATTGTATCCGCTCTGAGATTTTACAGGATGAGACATGAGGCTGTTTAGGGATATATATTCTTAGGCTATAGTATTTTGGTATTATTCTTTTTGATTATTGGCAGATATAGACTGTCTGTAGTCTAAGGAGTGCTTATGATGCTTTACTCCTACTTATCATCTGATGTTTTTTGAACAATATTACAACTATATATTTGTGTTACATAGACACATATAGCCGCTCTTGGATTTATTATCCCTATTTTATTTATTTTATTATGTGACCTAGTGAGATGTTTTCAAACATTATATTTTATTTTTTGTTCAACAATAAAAGTTATATTTTAACTTATGTCCTGACATCAGTACACTTTAGGAGTTTTTTTTTTTGAGTATTTGAGTGCTATTTTCACAGGGTTCTTTTTCGTGTGAGCTCTTTTCACTATTATTTTTATTACATGTTTACAAATTACCTGGAAATAGATATAGAAAGCAAAAAATAAGACTAAAATCCTACCTGTTAAATCTTTTTCCCTTAGTCCATATGGAACACAGGTCTCCCACCCAGAGAAAGGGACCTCTCTTGGTCTTGCCTGTCTGGTTGTGGGAGTCCTTCTAGGGTCTCTCACAGGAGCTTCCTTCTTTTTTCTCTTGCTGTTCCTCATTGGTATGGTTTGCTCACATCGTCATTTGAGGCAGGGCTGGGTTAAGCTGGAGAGAGAGGTGTGGGGGGTCTTCACCCACAACACCTTGTCTTTTTGAATGTGTTCTGCCCTCTAAAGGAGAAGCTCAACCCCCATGGTACCTGTGTCCCATATGGACTAAGAGAAAAGGATTTAACAGGAAAGACTAAAATCCAATTTTGCCATTGTCCCGTATGGAACACAGGTACCATGTGGAAATACCAACAGAAGGCTCCTAGATGTGGCAAGAAGGAGAAAGAACCTCACGCCTGTACCCATGATACCGGAGTTCCCTAGGAGTATCCAGAACCAGAACAGCACAAACCATGCTAAGTGTCACGGGACACTAAAAATTTTGCACAGCACACAACAACAAGAGCCAAACGGGCTCAAACAGTTGAACAACAGTAAGGCACAGGAAAAAAACAGGTCCTTAGACAGGCAGAACTGCCTGAAGGACCTTTCTGCCAAAGCTGGCTTCAGCCAAAGTCAGAACATACACTTGATAGTGCTTAGTAAAAGTATGCATGGAGGACCAAGTCGCAGCCTTGCACAACTGCTCCGCTGAGGCCTGTTTCTTATAGGACCAGACCTAGTGGAATGTGCTGCAACTCTGAAGGGAACAGGTTTCTTCCAGAGTTTGTACGCCCGACGAATGGTAGACCTGATCCAAGAGGCAATAGTGACCTTGGAAGCAGCCTGACCTGCCCTGGGACACTCTGGAAAGACAAACAATCTGTCTTATGAAAAGTGTGGTGCACATAAAACTTAAGACACTGAACCACATCCAACAAGTGAAGATCTTTTTCACTGTCAGACTTTAGGTCAGGACAAAAAGAAGGCAAAACAATCTCCTGACTCATGTGGGACACAGAGACCACCTTAAGAAGAAATTCCTTAGAGGTTCAAAGAACAACCTTGTCCTTGTGAAAAACCAGGAAAGGCAGCTTGCAGGACAAAGCCTGCAAGCTCAGCAACCCTGTGGACTGAGACCAAAGCCTGAAGAAAAACCATCTTCCATGTCACTAGATGCAAATGAATGGCTGCAAGAGACTCAAAGGGAAACAGCTGCAAAACTCCCAGAACCAAATTAAAGTCCAACAGAGGAGTAGAAACATTATAGGAAGGGAAAGCGTGAGCAACCACCTGAATGAACACTTTAACATTATTATTAGTATTATTCTTTATTTATATAGCACCAACTAATTCCACAGCGCTTTACAATTGGACATATAGAGGTATTAAGTAGTACAATCAAATGTGGAGAGCAGAAGGATCAGAGAGCAATACGCCTCTGGCAGAACACAGAAAGAGCCGAAATCTGAACCCTCAAGGAACTCAGATTGAGCCCTTTGTTTACACCATTCTAGAGAAAAGACAGAACCACCGGAAAGTCAAAGTCCTGTGAAGACAGATCCCTATCCACACACCAGGAATGAAAAATGTACCAAACCCTATGGTAGGACTTAGAGGAAACAGGCGTCCTAACCTGAATCATGGTAGAAATAACCTCAGTGGAGAAACCCTTTCTCTTCAAGATGTGGGTTTTGACAGCCAAGCCACCAAAGCCAGTTTTTCCACAACTTCTTACCAAAGGTAGCCCTGGAGGAGGAGGTCCGGTCTGGGAGGTAGTGGAAATGGATCCCAAATGGAAAGTCTCACCAGTTTCGCAAACCACACCCTCTTGGTCCAATAGGGAGCGACCAGAATCACGGTTGCACTGTCCATCCTGATCTTCCAGAGAACCCTGGGAATAAGAGGAATCGGAGGAAAGACATGAGCGAGGTGGAAGTGCAATGGAATCGACATCGCTTCCGTGTCAAAGGGCAGAGGAAACCCACCAGCAGGGGCAGAGGACTGGAACCTGTTTTACCTCAAAAGAGAAAACACAGCTCACAGCGCTGAACTCACCTTAGGTGTATAGTAATATATGTATATATAATAAAAATATACAAAAAGCGACAGCAGCACTCACAAAACTTATATAAAGAAATAATTCAATCAGTGCACGTCCCATATAATATTGATAATCTTAAAGTGTACTCAGCCCGGTAAACTCCAAGCATCGCAAGAGACAGCACTCGAAATAGCAAAGTGTGAAGATCAATTTATTGCATCCATCAAGCCTAGCGCTTTCGGTCCACACAGGACCTTCCTCAGGGCAAACAGCTTGTAAACTTTGAAAACACACATATATATTTTATATATATATATATATATATATATATATATATATATATATATATATATATATATATATATATATATATTATATATATATATATTAGAGTGTCAAAAGTAACCACCTACCCCACTCTCCTCGTGGATAGAATTGCGCCAAAAACGCATCGGCCGCAACCCGCATCTGGAGGACAGTGACGTCAGAGGGCCACGTATGGTTGCTACGCAACCAATGTAAACAATATCAACAATACACTAAACGTCTGCCCTGCCGGCTGAAAGCAGGGCAAACCACTGCCCACCATAGTTATATCCAGGAGATGTCAAGCTCAAAAGGAGCTGACTCAAGGCTACCCAGGGCAATTAATAAGGACGCCAAGATTTTAAAACAGCTACCTCAAAGTAGTGGAATGAATAATACAGTCAAAATAATGTTAAAGTAGGAAGATGATTATAGATCAAAATCTCTCCTTAACATAGTATGTCTCCATTCAATCCCATGATATGAAAATCATTTAGTCTCAAGACGTTACATCGAAGATGGCATATAATGTTTAATTGTATTATAAGATAACCCGCAAATACTGATCATCTGTATCTCTAAGTATTTCATGTTGAGAACAGTAAAAAACATAATGAAACAAAGTTATTCGATCCCTTAAACACCCGGAACAAGCAGGTCTCCATCACATTTCGTAGCAAAGAACACTATGAAACAAAGTGACACACAATTGTCCGATCTCATTAACACCGAGGACAAGCAGGTCTCCATCATGTTCAGCAACAATGTTACAATTCCTTCCTCAGAGATCTTAATGTGGAGTGAGGCATGGCTCATATCCATAAATGAGGTCAAAGAGCCGAAAACATCCTCTTTCATAGGTATCCAACGTATGGCACAGCCAGAGTATAATACATTGCGCGTGAATTCTTTGAATATATGGGGCAGTGTATATAATGCCACCAATTAACCATTAGCTGTTCCGTCGCTAATTCAATGGACTCCTGTCATCGGTTCAACTTTCCATGGGGATTCCCCAACAGAAAGGGCCAAAAGTATGACGAGTCCAGATACATGATTCTCAGAAAATGCACCACTGAGCAGGAATGCTGATTGGTGTTAAAGAAAGATATTCTATTCATATTATTCAAGGGTGACTGGAGGTGTCCAAGTGGTATATCTCCAGAGGGTGATTCACAAATACTTCCAAAGAGGGAGTCCAAGGTGTCAAAGTGATATATCTCCAGAAAAAGATTCACAGATACTGCCAAAGATGGAGTTCAATAATTTATATCATATGGAACAAGCCACAAAATAAGGATCGGGTATTAGACCTACAGAACCAAGTTAATGGATGCCATAAAAAGATAATTAACGGCAATCCCTTACTTGGCTGGGTAAGCCTATTTCTCCTGGATATAAACAAACAAAACAGGTGAAAAAAAACACAATCTGTTACAGAAAGCAAGAAAGTTGAAGCTCATGGTTTAATCCATGTGGTGCTAGTGTCCCATATTCATATACGAGTCTAGCCTCCCATTGTAAAAGCAATTTATGGCGGTCCCCACCTCGTGGGGGTTTGTTTATCTGCATAATTGGCATAAAATGGAAGTCTTTTAAAGTATGTTCCGCTAGTTCAAAATGACGAGCCACAGGTTGATTGAATCTGTCCTTGTTGTCTAAATTTCCGTCCAAACTTTTCTTAATCACAGATCTATGGTTGTTAATACGATCCTTAAGCATTGTAATGGTTTTCCCGATGTAGTTTAACCCCTTAGCGACCCTTGACGTACCAGGACCGTCAAGGGTAAATGTGATTCAACGACCCTTGACGGTCCCGGTACGTCAAGGGTTAAACTCTCCCATCACGGCCGCACGGAGCGATGGGAGAGCGCGGGCTGCTTGTTACTAAGTGTCCCGATACCGGGACACTTAGTAACAACCAGTAAAAAGTTTGTTGCAACATGTGATTCGCTTGATGAGCGAATCACATGTTGCAAATGCTGATTGACAGGGACAGTATTTGTAAATACTGTCCCTGTCATATATCTCTGTCTCCCTCCATCTTGCACACTGCTGAGGTGGAGAGAGACAGAGAGAGTTCGTGTGACAGTGTGTTCCAGAGTTCCTGCAAAAAAAAACTGTGTTTAAACTCTAAAATTAACCCTTTGATCACTGTTTTACAGTGATCACCAAGTTCCCCCCCATCTGATCACTTTTAGAGTGATCAATAAACTGCAGATCAGCGTCTGCTGATCTGTGGGATACCCCCCATCCCCCTTGTATCATCTGAATTTTTTTTTTTTTTTTTTTTTTTAATTTTTTTTTTTTTTTTTTTTATTAAAAATTGATTTAAAATATAATTTAGGTAGTTTAGGTAGGTAGGTGGGTAGGTTTAGTGTAGACTTGTGTTAGGGAAAGGTTTAGGGACAGATCTAGGTTTAGGGAAAAAAAAAAACAAAAAAAACCCCCAAAAAAACCAAAAAATAATTAAAAAAAAAAAAATATATATATATAATAAGTATAGTTTAGATAGGTAGTTTACTTGGGTTAGGTAGGTTCTAGATATACGTAGGTTAGGGTAAGTTTTAGGGTTAGAGTTAGGTTTAGGGATAGCGTTAGAGTAAGAAAAAAAAAATTTAGTGGGCAAAATGAAGCGCAGTTATAGCGTTGAAGAGGCATATGCCTTTTTGGCATCTGACTCAGAGGCAACAGATACTGCGTCAGATTTTGAAATAGAGCAGTTTTCAGAAGCTGAGAGCAGCTCTACTGACGACGCTGGGCCTTCTATTAAGAAAAGACGCACTGCCCCAAGAGCTGCCCTGGCAACTGCCCCAGCACCTGCCAAAAATCCTGCCCCAGCACCTGCCACAAATCCTGCCACAAATTCTGCCACAAGATCTGACAAAAATCCTGTCAAAAGATCTGCCAAAAGGAATGCCCCAAGTGCTGCCCCAAGAGCTGCCCTGGCAATTGCCCCAGCACCTGCAAAAAGATCTGGTCAAAGAAATGCCCCAACACCAGCCACTCCTGATCATAATGAATGGGTATCCCCAATAAATTTTTGCCCACAAATACCAGAATTTACAGGCATCCCAGGGATTCAAATTGATGTTGAGGGATTTAATTATGATAATTTTTTTGATTTATTTTTGGGGGAAGACATTTTAGGGGAAATTGTGTCCCAAACCAACTTGTATGCAGCCCAGTATACTGCCGCCAACCCTACAGCTTTTGTAGTTAAGGAAGAAATATGGAAACCCATAGACCTCATAGAATTTAAGCAATTCTGGGCCTTAATAATGGCAATGGGTATAATAAAAAAGCCCAGTATCCGATCCTACTGGAGCAAAAACCCCGTATGTGATACCCCTATATTCCCCAAGACTATGACCAGGTCCAGATTTGAAATCATTTTGCACTTTATGCATTTTAACGATAATACCCTGTGCCCCCCAAAAGAACACCCCCAGTATGATAGACTATACAAAATTCGTCCCCTAATAAGCCATTTACAGAAAAAGTTTGCCCAAGTGTATATGCCCCAAAAAGAAATTAGTGTAGATGAATCCCTAATGAAATACAAAGGCAGGTTAGGGTTCAAGCAGTACATCCCCTCAAAGCGATCCAAATTTGGTGTCAAATTTTATAAATTGTGCGAAAGTGCCACAGGCTACACCCAGGCTTTTAGAATTTATGAGGGCAAGGACAGCAAACTTGATCCTCCTGGGTGCCCCGAATTTATGGGAAGTGGGAAAATAGTTTGGGATTTAATTTACCCCTTATTAAATAAAGGCTATCAATTATTTGTTGATAATTATTACACCAGCCCCCTTTTATTTAGGTCTCTGTTTTATTTTGACACCGTGGCCTGTGGCACTGTCAGACGCAATTGCAGGGAGTTTCCCAAAACACTCATAGATACCAAATTAAAAACTGGGACGTCCTCATCTTTGTGCCAACAGGAGCTGTTGGCAGTGAAGTTTAGGGACAAAAAAGAGGTCTGCATGCTGACCACAATGCATGAGGACAGATCTGTGGCAGTCACTGTTCGTGGCAGGACAGTGGTAATGAGAAAGCCAGTCTGCATCAGGGAATATAATAAAAACATGGGGGGAGTTGATCTGAGTGATCAACTAATGCAGCCATACCTCGCAATGAGGAAGTGTAGGGCATGGTATAAAAAAGTTGCCATCTATATGATGCAGACTGCTGTCCATAATTCATTTTTACTTTTCAAGCTGGCAAACCCCAATCAAAGATGTAGCTTTTTACAGTACCAGCTACAACTTATTTCCATATTTTTATTTCAAGGTGCGTCTGAAATAATTTCACCAAGACCCGGGTTAGTACATTTTATTTATAAAATCCCCCCAACTCCCCAAAAGAACAAACCACAGAAGCGCTGCAGGGTTTGCTACAGAAAGGGAATACGGACAGACACCACCACTTACTGTCCTGATTGCCCTTCCAAACCTGGCCTCTGCATTGGTGACTGTTTCAAGGAATACCATTCAGGCACAATGCAGTAGTGCTGTAAAGGTTCTTTTATTATTTGGCCACTTTTTCCCCCTGAAAAATCCTGTTTTTTATTTTTCAAAATACATCCCTCCTTAGATCTAACACTATCAAAATTTATCTCTGATAATGGAAACACACATGTTCCCTACTGGGCCTAGTAGCTCCCCCAAACCCTCACAAACCTATGCATATGGGGCACTGCCGTACTCATACAATGTAACTCACCACTAATGTAAAGCATTTAAAAAAATCTGCAAATATCATCTGATTGAAATCCAGAGCAACACTAAAATAGAAATGTGAAAAATGGTGTTTCTCTGCCTTACTGCAGATTTTGGGAGGGATTGGTGATACAGTGGCAGCAAAAAAATTGATAAGATGCAAATAGAATGAAAGCCAGGGTTGTCTACTCTTCTACAAAATATACTTTTGGGGGTAAAATTAATTGCAGCATTGCCAAACAGACCGAAATGAGACAAGGCACCAGCTGTAAAAATGGCATGTCTGTAAAAGGAAACTAACATGTTCCAACTGGGCCCAGTAGCTCCCCCAAAACCCCGACAAACCTATGTATATGGGGTATTGCCGTAATTAGAAGAAGGAGCCGAACACTAATCAATGCAGTTTATAAAATCTTCACCTGTTCTGTGCTTGAAATTCACATCAACATTGAAGGCAAAGCGTGAAAAATGCTGAATTTTTTTACTTACGTCAAGTTTTCACAGGTTTGGTGGTAAAATGGCTGTTTGCAAGATTTGAAAACACACCTAAAATGAAAGCCTGGGGTGTCTACTTTCCAAAAATATCCACTTTTGGGGGGAAATCTTAAAAAAGAGCAGTGTTACACAGCCCAAATGAGAAATGGCACCAGTAACGCAAGCTGTGAAGATTCAAAGTGTGAACCTGGAAACGCGCATGTTCCAATTTGGGACCCGTAACTCCCACAAACCATGAGAAAGCTATGCATATGGGGTATTGCCGTACTCAGAAGAACACTAATCAATGCAGTTTATAAAATCTTCACCTGTTCTGTGCTTGAAATTCACATCAACATTGAAGGCAAAGTGTAAAAAACGCTGTTTTTTTTACTTACGTCAAGTTTACGAGAAAGTGGTGGTAAAATGGCTGTGTAAAAAATTTGAAAACACACCTAAAATGAAAGCTGGAGGTGTCTACTTTCCAAAAATATACACTTTTGGGGGGAAATCCTAAAGTGGAGCACTGGAACCTAGCCCAAAATGAGTAATGGCACCAGTTAAGCAGGACTTGAAAATTCAATATTTGTTCAAAATTGGGCCCTGTAACTCCCCCAAACCTTGAGAAACCTATGCATATGGGGTATTGCTGTACTCAGAAGAAGGAGCTGAACACTAAACAATGCATTTTTAAAAATCTTCACCTATCATGTGCTTGAAATTCACATCAACATTGAAGTGAAAGTGTGAATAAAGCTGTTTTTTTAACTTACGTCAAGATTTACGAGTGATTGGTGGTAAAATGGCTGCGTAAAAAATTTGAAAACACACCTAAAATGAAAGCTGGAGGTGTCTACTTTCCAAAAATATACACTTTTGGGGGGAAATCCTAAAGTGGAGCACTGGAACATAGCCCAAAATGAGTAATGGCATCAGTTAAGCAGGACTTGAAAATTCAATATTTGTTCAAAATTGGGCCCTGTAGCTCCCCCAAACCTTGAGAAACCTATGCATATGGGGTATTGCCGTACTCAGAAGAAGGAGCTGAACACTAAACAATGCATTTTTAAAAATCTTCACCTATCATGTGCTTGAAATTCATATCAACATTGAAGTGCAAGTGTGAAAAAAGCTGTTTTTTTAACTTACGTCAAGATTTACGAGTGATTGGTGGTAAAATGGCTGCGTAAAAAAATTTGAAAACCTACATAAAATGAAAGCCTGGGGTGTCTACTTTCCAAAAATATATGCTTTTGGGGGGAAATCTTAGAGTGGAGCACTGTTACACAGCCCCAAATGAGACATGGCACCAGTGATGCAAGCTGTGAAAATTCAAAGTGTGAAACTGGAAACGTGCATGTTCCAATTTGGGCCCCATAGCTCCCGCAAAACTTGAATAACCTATGCATATGGGGTATTGCAGTACTCAGAAGAAGGAGCTGAACACTAAATAATGCATTTTTAAAAATCTTCACCTATCATGTGCTTGAAATACACATCAACATTGAAGTGAACGTGTGAAAAACGCTGTTTTTTTAACTTCCATCAAGATTTACGAGTGATTGGTGGTAAAATGGCTGCGTAAAAAATTTGAAAACATACATAAAATGAAAGCCTGGGGTGTCTACTTTCCAAAAATATATGCTTTTGGGGGGAAATCTTAGAGTGGAGCACTGTTACACAGCCCCAAATGAGACATGGCACCAGTGATGCAAGCTGTGAAAATTCAAAGTGTGAAACTGGAAACACGCATGTTCCAATTTGGGCCCCGTAGCTCTCCCAAACCTTGAGAAACCTATGCATATGGGGTACTGCCGTACTCAGAAGAAGGAGCTGAACACTAAACAATGCATTTTTAAAAATCTTCACCTATCATGTGCTTGATATCAACAGTAGTATTGAAATGTAAGTGTGAAAACTGCAAAAAAACAAAATATTACCACAATTTTGAAAATTTTTTCTGGAAAAATAGCTGCATGAAAAACTCCAAAATTCTCCTGATTATTTACTTTATGTTGTGTAGTTTTCAGAAACATATACCTTTGTGGGACATTTTTGGTTCTGGCACCGTCAGCTAAGCTATGATGCTCACATGCCAATTGTTGAGAAATTACAAGTTGGAAATAATGGCATCCATCTTGTAATATTTACCTTGTAAATGTGAGGAAGTGATTGAAATACTAGGCATATGGGGTATTCTTATATTCAGGAGAAGCAAATGAATATATTTAGGGGTATTTTTTTTGTCATAAACTAATTGTATGCAAATCCTGACACGAAAATATAAGCAAAATGTTGTTTTTTTTCAATTTTTTTCCCTCTTTTTTTCTATTTTAATCAAATTAAACAATGAGGTATTCATATAATTGTGGTATCAAAAGAAAGCCCTACTTGTGCTTAAAAAAACAGTATATAATTTATGTGGGTGCACAAAAGGAATTAAAGAGAAAAAATGGTTGAACAAAGACATAGTCAAAAAAGTCAAAATTGCTCCGGTCCTTAAGTCAAATCAAACTCAGATTTTCCCAGTCCTTAAGGGGTTAATCCACAAGTACAGGTGATCATATAAATAACAAATTTACTTTCACAATTCATAAAGTTCTTAATTGTTATTATCTGACCCGTTTTGGGATGAGAATATTGTTTTCCTATGGTAATATATTGACAGTTTTGATCCTATATCTAATAATCCCCATATCACAACTTTTATGAATTTAGTTAGTGATGAGTCAAAAAGAACTATATCTAATAGGCCTACCAGTTATTATAACTTCACTAAATTTGAATTTGAAGCTTTAAGGAATTATAAAAAAAGCAGATAAAGGTGGAGCCATAGTGGTTATGGATTATGAGTACTATAGAAAGGAAGCCTTAGAACAGTTGTCAAATGTGTCCTGTTACAGGCAATTACCACGTGATTCTACGATTAACTACAAGACTGAGATTGAAGGTATTATTAATTTGGGATTCCACAATAGGTGGATAAATGAAGAAACAAAAAAATTCCTTACTCAAGAACATCCTATAACACCGGTTTTGTATACTAGTCTATTGACAAACCCCCTGGTCGGCCTATAATCTCTGCACGTAACTCTCTTTGTCAACCTTTGTCTCAGTTTGTTGATTTCTATCTTCAAAAGTACATGTGCAGTCTCCCTACGTATATTAAGGACTCCACTGACTTAATTAAACAACTACCTGGGAATATCTCCAGTGATACATGGTTAGTTACTTTGGATGTGTCAAGTTTGTACACTAGCATTCCACATGACCTAGGAAAAGAAGCTGTTCAAGCTGCCATATCACGTGTTGATACATACAATGGCCCTCCAATTGAATTTCTGATGCTACTTATTGATGTGATCTTAAAGAAAAACTATTTCAAGTTTGAAAATGGTTTTTATTTACAGTTACAAGGGACAGCGATGGGATCGAATATGGCCCCTGCGTATGCATCACTTTTTATGGATATGTACGAACAGCTACATATTTTCAGTGAGGAAAGATATGCTAAACATATTTTGTTATTTAGACGCTATATAGATGATATTTTCCTATTATGGAATGGTGGAGATTACCTACTGAGAGAATTCGTAGAGTTCCTTAATTCGATACCTTCATCTATAAGGTTTACTATGGAATATGACTTTACCTGTATCAATTT
The DNA here is from genome assembly GCA_037306005.1 of Rhinophrynus dorsalis. Taxonomy (NCBI): domain Eukaryota; kingdom Metazoa; phylum Chordata; class Amphibia; order Anura; family Rhinophrynidae; genus Rhinophrynus; species Rhinophrynus dorsalis. The sequence continues at coordinate 172,901,721 of CM074724.1, forward strand.
TTTGGACATGACAATTTATAAAACAGGTGACAAGTTGGAAACCTGTATTTTTCAGAAACCAACGGATCGCAATACTATATTACATGCCAATAGTCATCACCCAGCACCTTTGAAGAAGGGTTTACCTTTCTCACAGATGCTTGGAGTACTTAGAACTACCTCAGATGTAGCTACACAAAAGGTGGCATTGAATAAAATGAAAGATAAATTCCTAGAAAGGGGTTATGATTGCACAGAAGTTCTAAAAGCTGTCGAAAAAGTCTCTGAGCTGAATAGGAATGATTTACTTTTTCCACCCCCAGATAGAACTAGACAATTGGATAGATTTTGTTTACAAACACAGTATACTACGTCTTCACCAGCCCTTAAGAAAGTGTTTTTAAAGAATTGGCACATTCTGGAAGGAGATAATAAAATTGGTCACTTATTTAAAAGCCCCCCTCTATTCTGTTACCGTAGGGGTAAAAATCTAGCAGACTGGCTTGTGATAAATGACCCATTTGACAAATATGACAATAGCACTCATTGGCTTAAACGTCCAATAGGTGTCTTTAAGTGTAAAGGTTGCTCCAACTGTCAATATATTACCACAGGAAAACAATATTCTCATCCCAAAACGGGTCAGATAATAACAATTAAGAACTTTATGAATTGTTAAAGTAAATTTGTTATTTATATGATCACCTGTACTTGTGGATTAAACTACATCGGGAAAACCATTACAATGCTTAAGGATCGTATTAACAACCATAGATCTGTGATTAAGAAAATTTTGGACGGAAATTTAGACAACAAGGACAGATTCAATCAACCTGTGGCTCGTCATTTTGAACTAGCGGAACATACTTTAAAAGACTTCCATTTTATGCCAATTATGCAGATAAACAAACCCCCACGAGGTGGGGACCGCCATAAATTGCTTTTACAATGGGAGGCTAGACTCATATATGAATATGGGACACTAGCACCACATGGATTAAACCATGAGCTTCAACTTTCTTGCTTTCTGTAACAGATTGTGTTTTTTTTTCACCTGTTTTGTTTGTTTATATCCAGGAGAAATAGGCTTACCCAGCCAAGTAAGGGATTGCCGTTAATTATCTTTTTATGGCATCCATTAACTTGGTTCTGTAGGTCTAATACCCGATCCTTATTTTGTGGCTTGTTCCATATGATATAAATTATTGAACTCCATCTTTGGCAGTATCTGTGAATCTTTTTCTGGAGATATATCACTTTGACACCTTGGACTCCCTCTTTGGAAGTATTTGTGAATCACCCTCTGGAGATATACCACTTGGACACCTCCAGTCACCCTTGAATAATATGAATAGAATATCTTTCTTTAACACCAATCAGCATTCCTGCTCAGTGGTGCATTTTCTGAGAATCATGTATCTGGACTCGTCATACTTTTGGCCCTTTCTGTTGGGGAATCCCCATGGAAAGTTGAACCGATGACAGGAGTCCATTGAATTAGCGACGGAACAGCTAATGGTTAATTGGTGGCATTATATACACTGCCCCATATATTCAAAGAATTCACGCGCAATGTATTATACTCTGGCTGTGCCATACGTTGGATACCTATGAAAGAGGATGTTTTCGGCTCTTTGACCTCATTTATGGATATGAGCCATGCCTCACTCCACATTAAGATCTCTGAGGAAGGAATTGTAACATTGTTGCTGAACATGATGGAGACCTGCTTGTCCTCGGTGTTAATGAGATCGGACAATTGTGTGTCACTTTGTTTCATAGTGTTCTTTGCTACGAAATGTGATGGAGACCTGCTTGTTCCGGGTGTTTAGGGGATCGAATAACTTTGTTTCATTATGTTTTTTACTGTTCTCAACATGAAATACTTAGAGATACAGATGATCAGTATTTGCGGGTTATCTTATAATACAATTAAACATTATATGCCATCTTCGATGTAACGTCTTGAGACTAAATGATTTTCATATCATGGGATTGAATGGAGACATACTATGTTAAGGAGAGATTTTGATCTATAATCATCTTCCTACTTTAACATTATTTTGACTGTATTATTCATTCCACTACTTTGAGGTAGCTGTTTTAAAATCTTGGCGTCCTTATTAATTGCCCTGGGTAGCCTTGAGTCAGCTCCTTTTGAGCTTGACATCTCCTGGATATAACTATGGTGGGCAGTGGTTTGCCCTGCTTTCAGCCGGCAGGGCAGACGTTTAGTGTATTGTTGATATTGTTTACATTGGTTGCGTAGCAACCATACGTGGCCCTCTGACGTCACTGTCCTCCAGATGCGGGTTGCGGCCGATGCGTTTTTGGCGCAATTCTATCCACGAGGAGAGTGGGGTAGGTGGTTACTTTTGACACTCTATATATATGTGTGTTTTCAAAGTTTACAAGCTGTTTGCACTGAGGAAGGTCCTGTGTGGACCGAAAGCGC